>JADRCD010216502.1:0-17682 GCA_019843815.1 Montemys delectorum
CACTCTGGCTTAGACCTGTGCAGACCCTGTGCATGCTGCCTCAGACTCTATGAGTTCATGTGTATGTCAGTCATGTAGTGTCTAGAAGGCCTTGTTTCCTTGGTGTCTTGCCACTGGCTCTTAAAATCTTTCTGCTATCACTTCTACATAGTTCCCTGAGTTCTGAGGGGAGAGGTTTGATAGAAACATCCCATTTAGGACTAAGTATTCCACGGTCTCTCACCTTTTGCACACTGTACAATTGGGGTATCTTGTTTTTGTTTCCATCTATTGCAGGAAGTTTCTACGATGACTGATCTATTAATACAGCAGAATGTCATTAGGAGTCATCTTACTGGTACACTTTGGTAGCAAAAGTAGTGTTTGGTTTTCCCCTAGGTCCATGACATATATAGTCTCAGGTTCTTGTTTACCCAAACATTGTTGGGTATAGGTTCCATCTCTCAGAGTTGTTACCTCCCCCTTTCCCTCAGTCATCGGACTTCTGGCAGTCTCTGCTTTGGGGCTAACACCTGGGGAGCTAAGACAGATGCTCTCTGCAGACTGTCAGTTCATCTTTGAAGAAGCCGTCCGCCTTTCTTCCGAACCTTTGGCACCTGAACCTTTTTTGCAGTATTTATGTTATGCAAATATCATGTAATCTAGAGATTTAGTTTCCGTTTCTCCTGTGACTATAAAAACCCTGGCTTATCTAAGTAAAGTGAAGTCTTGATTGGGCTATTTTAACTTGACTTCTTGGTTTCTCTTGCATTTCTAACCCTCTATTTTAGGTCCTTTGGTCCTTCCCCTGAGAGAACCCAGTTTGTGAAACTGCAGGCAGTTTCGAAGAGTGAGCCTTAAATTTAATCAGAAATTAGTTGGTTACTCTTACAACTTTTATGCCACTATTCTATTAGTACACTTGCAGTCAGGACAGTATTATAGGTCACAGGATTTGTAGCTGGGTTGGTGGTTACCTTTTTCCTCTGGTTATGGCCAGAGTGCTTTCAAGTCTTGTGAACACTGTTCAATAGGGTGAAGGCTCTATGTAGGTACTAGCTGGATTTCTTATTGTCAGTGAATTATTTTGGTATTGTCTTCAGTAACAGGGCCTCACCATCAATTTGTAAAGTGTAAGAGGAAGTTCTGATGTTAAAAGTCCTCTTTCCCAATTTGTTCTTGATTTGTCAGTAAAGAAGGCCAGAGGATAATTGCTGGGCAGAAGATATAGATGAGACTTCCAGGTCCAAGAAGAAAAGTGGAGACACAAGGAAGGAGAGGGTTTTTCTAGCCATACTTTGGAGGAAGAAGAATGCAACAATCATGTGAAGTCTCTGGAGGAGCTGGAGCGTGTGGCTTCCACTATAGTTGAGTGGCCAAGGATGTTTGGCAGGGGCTAGGTGGGACTAGTTACTAAGTTTAGGGCAGGTGGAGAGACATAAATAATAAATTGGCAGGGGCATGCTTTTCTGGCGGGAGATATCTGTGCCCAACAATTGTGCCAAGGAAGCAAGTCAAAAAGACAAACTGTGTGTGTGTCTTTTATCTGTGGACTCAAGGGTCTTTGGAGGGAGCTGGTAGCATAGTCACCTCCCAGAGCAAAGATGAATAGACAGAGAAGCCAGGTTAGAGATGTTGGTGGGTGTGATTTTTAAAACTACATGCAACATGAGGGGCAACCAATAGATTTGGAAACAGCCTGGGTGTTTGGGGATTTCCATGGAGCCTATGGGCCAACAACTCAATTACATGTAACCATTCCTAGTATAATAGTTAGTTTTGGTCTGTGTCTTCCCTGTTATTTGGTGATTCCATTTAGATTTATTTCATTTATGCATACATTCTAAGAAGCATCTGTTACAGTACATTTCATACAACCCCTCAAATGGGCCTTCATTTCAGCTGTTCCTCCCCATATCCCCTCACTTAATCCCCCTTCCCTCCTCCTCACCCTTGATTCCTCATATCCCAACCATCCTTAACTATATATATATATATATATTCTATTTCCTCTTCCTAAGGAGATCAATTCCCCACCCCCACTCCCTTACTCTATAATTAATCACTGAGGTTATATGGATTAAAACCTGCTTATCAATGACTTAACAACTAATACCCACATATAAGTAAATGCATACTATATTTGTATTTGGGGGTCTGTGTTACCTCATTCAAATTATTCTTCCTAGTTCTACCGATTTACCTGCAAATTTCATAATTTTCTTTTTTAGCCTCTAAGCCATATTCCATTGTGTAACGGTAGCACATCTTCTTTATCCATTCTTCAGTAGAAGGGTATCTAGGTTGTTTTGAGTTTCTGGCTACTATGGATAAAGATGAATTGAATTTTCTGGTGAACTAGGGGGTGGGGAAGGGAATAGGGAGATCAGATAGAGAAGGGAGAGATGGCAGACATCTAGGTTGTTTCAAATGGCCAACTATTATAAATAGAACAGTGATGAACACAGATGAATAAGTGTCTCTGTTGTAGGATCAAGCATTCTATGGGTATACGCTCAAGAGCGGTATTCCTGCCTCTTGAGATAGATCGATATTCAGCTTCCTAAGTAACTGCCACACTGATTTTCATACTGACTGTACAAGTTTACCCTCTTAAGACATTAAAAAAAAAAGTCATTGGGAGGCAGAGGCAGGTGGATTTCTGAGTTCGAGGCCAGCCTGGTCTACAGAGTGAGTTCTAGGACAGCCAGGGCTACCCAGAGAAACGTTGTCTCGAAAAACCAAAAAAAAAAAAAAAAGTCAAAGAAGACATCAGACGATGGAAAGATCTTGGCCATGCTTGTCAAGATAATCAGTAGGATTAATATAGTGAAAATTTCCATCTTACCAAAAGCAATCAACATCTCCCATCCAAATTCCAATACAGCTCTTTACAGAAATTAAGGCAATTTTCAGCTTCATTTGAAAATACACACACACACACACACACACACACACACACACACACACACAATAGCTAAAAAAAAAAATTCAAAGTAATGAAGAACTGCTGGAAATATCACCAATCCTGATCTTAAACTGTACTACAGAGCTATAGTATTGGCACAAAAACAGACATGTTGATCAACTGAATAGAACTGAAGACCTAGCCATAAGTTCATACACCTTTCAACACCTGATTTTTGATAAGGAAGTCAGAAAAAAATACTTGAAAAAAAGACAACAACTTCAACAAATGATGCTGGTCAAATAGATGTCTACATTTAGAAGAATACAAACAGATCTACCATCCTATACAAAACTAAATTCCAAATCGATCGAAGCCTCAAAAGAAGGCCAGATACACTGAATCTGATAGAAGAGAAACTAAGGAATAGCTTTTAACTTACTGCCACAGGAAAACACTTTCTGAACGGAGCATTAAGATCAACAATTAATAAATGAAATCTCACTAAACTGAAAAGTTTCTGTACGGCAAAGAATAACATCATTTGTAGAAAGCAACAAGCTACAAAATGGGAAAAGATATTTATCAACTATATATCTGATAAAGGTCAAATTTTCAAATTATATAAATAAGTAAATAACAAGCAAACAAACATAAACTAGACACCAAAAAAGGCAAATAGCTCAATTAAAACATGGGTACATATTTAAACAGTGAGTTCTCAAAAGATGAAACACAAACAGCTAACACTTTAAAAAATGTTCAGCATCCTTAGTCAACAGGGAAATGCAAATCAAAACTACTTTGAGATTTCATCTTAAGCCATTCACAGTGGCCAAGATCAAATAATAGCTCATACTGGAGAAGATAAGATGTGAGGGGAACATTCACCAATTGCTAGTGGGACTACAGTCTTGAAATAAAAACAAACAAACAAACAAAAACAGCCATAAATACATGTTACATGTATGTGGTTACACACATATTAGATGTGTATAGTTACATACATGTTACATGTGTGTGGTTACATATATGCTACATTTATGTAGTAATATAAATAGAATAAATAGAGTACTGTTGGTCGTGTAGGAACTTTGGAATCCAAATAAACTGTAAAGTAGCAGTCAAATGGTCATATGCCTGTTTTTGAAATATCAAAAACTAACCTGAAATATTACATTTAAGTCACACATATAAATGAATCCTGATCCAGCTGAAGAGTTCTTGTTTCGGTCCCACAGTGCCAAGCTAATGGCCCAAATTAAGGTTAGTCTAGCTACAAAGCCTATGTTCTTGTCTGTATTTTACACTCATTTGTACTCCAGCAGATCATAGTTGTGGTAGATGTTGGAGCGGGCCAACTCAAAGCCCTGGACTGGGGCCTGGGAGGTAGCTGGATTAGTAAGTCCACTAGCTTTCCTACACCTGCACTACCAGAGTGAGCCCTCTAACACTGCTCACCCAATGCCACAGGGCCTGCTCTCCTGACTGCAACAACTAGTGATGGGTAAGACCAGCTCTCCAGCTCTCTAGCTCTCCAACCCTCCTACCTGCTGCAGGCAGCAAGGGATGAGGGGAGGGAAGTAACTAAATTAATTTATAAAGACAGAGGTTTATGTCTTATGGTTCTAGAGGCTGAGAAATCAAAAGCCAAGGGGGCTCACATCTTGAAAGCTTCCTCTGGCAGCATTATCCCATGAGATAGTGGGGGCAGGAAAGAGCTGAATTCAGTAACACATGTACTAAACTTCTTCAGCAACAGCTGTGTATGATGACAGAGCCCTTTTGCCTTCACCACCTCTCAGTCCTGTGGCACTAGAATTAGTACTATTACTACTGTGTCAACCTCAGGAGACCGATGTTTGCATGTATCTGCTGGAATAGGAGCCATCAATGTGCTGGTAGCTTTAAATCAAGAGATGAGCTCTGGGTTATAGTGCCTTTAACACTGTGAGGGAATCACCTATTGGCATTTTCATATTTTCAGAGTATCTTTTCAACCGCCCCTGTGGATTTGGTACTGACTTTGAGACCTTCACTTGAAGCTGTACAGACAGTAGAGTCTATGACATGTTGAGATGATCATAGACTGTTTTTGAATCAGTGACACACTGTTAGCAAACATTAGGGAATTACAGATTTCTTTGAAATATACAATAACCTTGTACTATACTAGTGAAGTGAATATGTCCAGCTACATAACCAAGCAAGGAAAGAAAGGTGTATTCTTTCAGACAGAGCACAAAATTGTCACAAGACTTAATAAGAGAAGGAATGCAATAAAACAGCTTAAATGAAAACTTACCATGTCTTAAATAATAGATTTCAGACTGTAATATTTATTACTTAATTATATTTTCTTCATAACAGTGGTAAAAAAGTAACCTCAAAATAACTGTTTATTATCAAAGGGATAAACTATGAAGCTAATCTCATTATTATAGCATTTATGGCTGCCTTTAAATGTGCAAAGAACCTAATGCAAAGTGATGCATGGAAATTAAAGACATAAAACATGTTTATTTATTAGTACCCTACACTCTGCACATTTACTTAATTTGTCCCTCAGACTGAGGTGTTACTTTTCATGAGCCTCCATAACTCAACTGCTTTTCTTTCATCTGCTCATAGCTCTTATCTAATCTGCTACTGTATTGTGTTTCCTATTGCCCTGGAGTTCTGGCAGAGGCTTCAAATGCCAGGAAACAATGGTTACCTTACATCCTCACATCTTGAATTTAAGGCTTGAAACTTGATGCAGAAAATGCCAAGAGACTTTAAAACTGGTACTTCTGAAGCTGAGACTCACTTACTCTGGCCTTTGAGACTGGGGTCAGAGAGACAGGGTCATATGGGAAATTTCTACATACATATAAGTAGCCAGAATAAATAAACAAGAGCCTTATCTCTCAGAAATCTTCAATACTATCACCATATCTTTTCCATATACTATACAGTGTGCACACTCTTCCTTCACATTCAGATATCAGAGTGGCTCTTTAATTGGCAGTGTCTTAATTGACAGCATTTTAGTTTTTCTTAGTGTGTATAAAGTGATGGGTAACCTAACATTTTTGACATTTTAGGTCTTAAAAAAAAATCAGGCAGCAATCATGGAGTACTCTTTGTGGAATTATATGTTCCAGTGACTTAGTATTTGCATGTAACCAATGCATTTCTCCCTGATATGTCAACCAACCTCTAAATAACCTATAAAATATAACATAATGTACGTTTTTACATGGTATCATTGAGGGAATAATAAAGGGGACGGTTTTACATGTTCAGCACAATTAAAAATATTTTAATTACAATTTGTATCATTTACTTTTTCTATGGGATAAAACACTATGCCCAACGTGACATATAAGAGGATTTATTTAGGCTTATGGTTTTAGGGAGATTAGAGTCCCTTAGCACCATAGCAAGTAAGCATGGTGGGTGGAGTGCAAGGTGAAAACTCACACCTTGAGCCCCAAGCATGAGGCAAAGAAAGAAAACTAGAATGGTGAGAATCTTTAAACTCTGAAAGCTAGACTGCACTGACTTCTTCCTCCAGCAAAGCCACACCTCCTAACCCTCCCCAAACAGTTCCAACAACATGGGGACCAAGTGTTCAAATACAGGAGCTCATGCAAAATATTCTCATTTAAACCACCACACAGTTGGTTGAATCTGTAAGAAGCAAGCAGACATAGAGGGCAAACTATCTAAATCTACAGCTGTATTACAAAATGAAACCACACTGTTCTATAATTTGATCTCTCCATATAACTTTCTCCTTTCATTCTTAATCATCTTGCTTAAAAATTGACCATATCAATGGTGCTCAGTTGGTCTTAAAATTTAAAGCTCACCTTTCTCAACGGTATCATTGAGTTTACAACAATATATTCATCTGTTTGCTATGGCTTTTTTAGGTATCTCTTTGGACCTCTAATAAGTCTTGAATGAGAATTGACTCAGGTCTGCAGATTTCATCATAACATTTTAATTAATGGTTTATTGAGTGACTACAAGCCAGCAGAGTGACTGGGAAAGAGTCTATGTCCAGGGAACACACTGCTACAAAACAAACTCCTTTTCAACTTTGTACCATAATGGTTGAAACCTGCCTTTTCATCTGGAACATAGGGATAATAATGTTATTGATGAGGGTAACTTATGAGGGATTACAGTTTTGCCCAAGGCCTCCAGTACTGTTCCTGGCACATGATAATCACTAAGTACATTGGTTCTAATTTGATTATAATAGAAAATATATTATTTTTATTGGGGTCATTGCAAAAAGTTCAGGTGTTGTAAGAAGAAAAATGGAGTTATTACTATGACCTCAACTTACTAAAAAAATTTTACTATGGAGATAGGCTACTAACATATTGCCCCTAAGTAAAATCATTACATAGTAGGATCATTGAATTAATTCACTAAACCAATGCCCTAAACCATCACACTGTGCTTCATCATCTGATCCTTAGAAGGGTGCTCTTAGTTCATTGGGCACTACCCTTCCTGGTCATTCATTGCTTCCAGGACTAGATGGACATTTAAGTAGCCTGTGGTATCCAGGCTTGGAGTTCTGAACTAAGGTAGCAAAGCTAGGTAAACAAGGTTGACTCCAGTACAAGCACAATGCTAGAACTCTCCCACTGTGGAAACCTCCTGCAGAGCTGCCATGTATCCTGTGCTTTGAACAAAACATTAGGGAAAACTAAGTTCCCAGCCTGTTCCTTTCACTGGATGTACTTACTCTTCACCGCTGTGAGGCCTGATTGTCTAACTTCTAAAGGTCTGAGGTCTTTTTCTTTATCCTTAAAATAAACGTCACCGTTTTCATTTGAGCTAGTCACAAAGACTTAAAAACCAAACAAACAAACAAAAAACAAAAAAAAGAAAAAACAAACAAACAAAAAAAAGAAAAGCAACACTGAGTTAAACAGGTATAGCATTACAGAATCTAGGAAAGAAAAAAAAACATAATCTTGAACTCCCTTCTGTATTTAGCTCTTCAATACCAATGTCTAGCCATGACCTCAAATTAAACTAGTTAAACAGGCAATTTGTTTTTTCCACCAGCCCTGATAAGCCATTTAGTCGTTGTTACAGACCTTAAGATCTTTTTCTAATATAATGGCCTATTTGCCTAAACTACTCATGAACAACAAACAATAATTTCCTTCTTTACTCTCCCTGAGTCCATCTGTCCCCCTTGACTTTGCACAGGATCAGCAGTCAGCCACTGCCCTGTCCCACAGTCCCCAAGGAAGCAACATTCCAGGCATTTTAATTTTCAAAGACAGACTGGGCTACAGTTGCCAGTCATTGGTCTGTGGTCACCATGTGAATTCTGAAGGAAGATCTTACCATTAAGGATTTCAGCGGTTTATCTGGGACCATGTAATTCATGCATAGTAGAGAAATCCCAGTGTGGAGGATAGAATACCAATGCCCCCATATGCTCATATATTTCAATGCTAAGTTCATAGTTAGTGGAACTGTTTGGAAAGGATTAAATGGTGTGGCATTATTGGAGGAGATAAATTACTGGGTTGGGCTTTGAGTTTCAAAAGCCTATACCATTACTAGTCTGTCTTTCTATCTCTATCTCTGCCTCTAAATTGTAGATAAGATGTAAGCTCTAAGCTAGTGTTCCATTAACATGCCTACCTACCTACTGCCACGTTTGTCATCATGACGGTCAAGGACTCACTCTCTCAAGCTATCTATACACAAGCCCCCAGTTAAATGCCATCTTTTATAAGTTAAGATAATTTATGGTGTTGCTTCACAGCAGTAGAAAAATAACGAAGACATCCAGGTATCCTGATGAACTCAGAATGGAGGCAAATACTTTTGCAACCCTTCTGACTGCTTGGGAGACCAACCAGGAAGTTATAGGAGAGATTTCTTGGGAGTTTCTCCGGGGAGTCTGAATTTGGGAAAATTGGTACAGACTTCACAAATGGCGGACTTTCCCTTAGGAATTGTGGTTCTTTTCTTGTTCTAAAACACAGCATGTGAACATTCTCTACTCCGTTTCTGAGGACTCAGATTATCGCGGTGAAGTGCACGGGTGACTTGCTTCTATACGCTCCCACAGAAGTCCCCCTTTCTGGCAGGCTCTCTCCCACAGCAAGCACTGCAAGGCTTGCTTCTGCGATTTGTTTCCGTGTTTTCCCTCAGGTGCTCTGCTTTCCCCTGACCCCTGCTCCCCCTTTTGTAGCAAACTCCGGAGTTCTTTCCCCCTCCCTAGCTACTCTGAGAGGACTCAAGGAGCCACGGGGGTGCCAGCTTGAGGAAGACAAATGACAAAACCTCCCCAGCTTCAGCGGCCCTGAGACTGGCACTCTTTCAGATAACCAGGTGCAGCTGGTGCCTGTCCTTGGAGAAAGGAGATTCGGGTCCCACTCTTAGATCATAGAAAAAAAAAGGTAAACAGAAGTCACAGACAGTTACGGCCAGCCATAAAATTAGTTCCTGATAGCCCCACAGAACACAGTCTTTAGGTCTGAAGAATTCCCTTCTCAGTCTCCTGATTCCATTGTACCAAACAGTTTTGTGTCTGAGTCATAACTTACCTCATCTGCCTTCCCTCCCCTTCACCCTAAGCATTCGAAGAACTTCTAACTCCTCTGCCAAGACACCTGAGCTTGTGGTCACACTCCTGATCTACGCTGTGGGAAGGTTTGCGGATCCGGGTCAAGACTTGTAATAAAGGACTCGTATGCAAAATTTCAGCGAACTTCACAGTTCTTGAGCTCTCCTGGGTTTCCCACAGAATTGGGGCATAGCAGTGCCTGCCCATTCATAGTGGGGGGCCACTTGATAGCACAGGCCAAGTCAAAAAAACAAGGGTTCAACTTTTGTTATCTTACTATAAGTGACAGCTGATCGTTATGCATTCAAGGTATTGCCAGGAGTCATTCAGGATTAAACATTGACACTCAGGTCCTAAAACAAATTGGGTTCTTTTTCTAAGAAACCGATAAGCTACAAGCAGATCACTGACTGCTTGTAGTAGCCTAAAATTGTTTGTAGTAAATTCATAAATAAAGCTGTCTGAGCAATGTCACACACAGCACCTGTATCTATCTCGAGCCCTGGATATTTTCTTTATGCTGTGTGTACTTGATTTCGCATCTGACACCCTCTCTGGATTATTAACACCTAAAGAGCAGAAACCTGCTTTCCTGCTCAAGCACCACAGCACATTAGCTTAGCATGGTGATCTGTCCTCGGGTGACAATAAGAGTAGTGGAACATAGCTCCCAGCAGCAGCTTCATCCACTGATGGTAACAGGGCTCCAAACACAGTAACCCAGGATCCATACCTAGATGTCACATGGAGACAATAGGTACTTGTAGAATTTCAAGATACCCACAAAAGTGAGCGTCCTCCTCCACCAGGCCTTTCTGCGACCTTCTGGACTCTCTCATGAGGACAGTTTCTGCCGTCTTACTGGGCGTGCTGGAAGATGGTGACTTTCTTCTCTTCCCTTGGTTTCCCCTTCTTTTCTTATAAACACATAGTGTCTACCACAGTGCTATCAGATTGTACTTCATGGCTTTCTCCTGATAATGCACTGGCCTTAAGAAAGTTTAGTGAGAGACCCCCGAGACCCCAGCCTGTCAACTGGAGAAGAGTGTTCTCTCTCTCAGTCATGCCCAATCTATTTGTGTGTGTGTGTGTGTGTGTGTGTGTGTGTGTGTGTGTGTACATACATATACATATGCATATATATTCTAAAACTTAGGTGGAGGATATTTGCTAGTTGAAGCTACAATGAAAAGTATACAAGTTGACTGGAGCAACTGCTAGAAGTAGCCCAATTACTTTCAAAAGAACAAGTGAATAAAACGTTTTGTTTTTAACCACATGGTAGCATACACTATATCTTGTCTTATTCTCACCAGAAACACACTAGGCAGGAGGCACAATGACTAACCGAAGTTCTGAGATTTCACCACATCTGCATGCTAACAAGTTGCTCTGGTACATTTCTAGGCTGTTGGCAGAAGTTCCAAGATTCATTGGTCTGAGGCTCATGGCTTACCAAGAATCATGAACACCACATTCAGGTTGGTTTCCTTTACCACCAAGTCTCACCCTGTGGAGGGTGATACCAAGACACTGTGTACACAGTGCATTTGAACAACCCCGAGCTCAGAGGATCTGAATCCTAACTCTTAGGCATTAAGCAAAGCTATCTGCTGTTTTCTCTGGAGGAAGACATGGCCTGTATTATGCTAGATGAAAAGTGGAGCTGACTTCTACCTCCCCAAAGATACTCTTTCTCTCTCTTCCCTGACTGTTGTTATCCTTAAAAAGGGAGACCAGGAAAAATAAACAAAACAAACAATAAAACAAAAACAACTCACCAATGTCTCTGCTTGCATAATTTGCAGAAAAGCAAGCAATATTTGGAGGACCCTCTTTGATAAATGGTATTTCCTCATTTTCCCAAAGAAGAAACCCTAGTTAAGAAAGGTTATTTGTTTTCCAACATTAATGAATAATTTAAGTTTTGAATAGAAGGCTACTAGGTCACTGAGTTCATGGTATCTTCTTATGACCACACCACAGCATGTGGACTCTAAACAGCAATAAAATATCTCCCTACACTATCCAACCCTCCATCTCTCTGCCCCAAGAACAAAGTCTTATAAAATATAAAGGCCTGGAGTTTTGATAGCTAAGGGCTCCCCACTGAGTAGAGCTCAGGGTAGTCTTATAGCTCCAAAATTTGTCTAAATCATATTTGTTTAAGGATAACCTAAATATTAAAAAATAAAGCAAAAACAAAAACAAAAAACTAGAAACACCAGTCTTCCCGGTGCTGGAGCCAAGCTGTCTATCATGGTGCCTCTCCTTTCTCATCTTCATCATTATGGTAGTGGCTTATCAACAGATCTCCACTAAAAATTAGCTCACATTCTTTCCCCATGACTCAACCTACACAACACTCGAGTGAATATTTTGATATATTACTTCTATTGTGTTGAAACTAGGTTCAAGAACAGCCCACTGGTGGGCAGCCATAGCTTCTAGCCATTCATATACATATGGCCAAATGTGAATGATATTCATTGCTGGCTGACCATGACCTACCTCTCTCACCAAAGCTCCATCCTAGCCAAGCTGTCTGTCTATCATACAGCTTAGCCAAGCTCTTTGTCATACACAGTGTTTGTCAGTCAGGTTCTATCTGTTCTGAATTGTTTCATGCCACCATGTCGATTTTGAAAGCCTTTTCCCACTTCCTCCAGTTTCTCTTCCAATAAGTCTGCCAAGCTGTCAGTAACACTAGAATAACAACATGCGAAGTGACTTAATTTTACTTGAAATGTTTACTCATTTCCTTCTCTATACATTAATGTATACATTATGTATACATGTGTAATATAAAGTATATTATAAACTATATACATGTATAATGTAAAATATTATAAACTATTACAAATATCATAAATTGTACTAACAGGAATAAATGTTGTTATAATTATAATCAAACAAGTTTAAGAAGCAAATGTTTCAGGTATTATCTAATGTTTATTGTCCTTTTTAAAATATAAAGGATTCATGAATTACCACTATTAATGATATTATTGGCTTTATTTAATAAGAATATAAAAAGTATATCTATAATTATCAGCCTGAGATTATATCAATCAGATGCATAAGGATTATTTATATTTTTATCAATAATTTTATCTCAAGATCACTCTTAGATTGTAGAGATTAAATTAAAATTTTAGACTTTAATCTTTCTCATTTCATATATGATGTATAAGTTATGATGTATAAGTTATAATGTATAAGGTATGATGTATAAGGTATAATACAAATAGTGAGAGATAATTAAAATGGACTCTAAAGACAGATTTGTGACAGGTTAAAATACAACTGTGGCTAAATGTAGAAGTGACAAGCTATTACAAATTGGCAGCAGCTAATATGTGGAGTTATTTCCTTTAACATCTCAGTGTTACACATATATAGAGAGGACAAGGATTCTCTTGACTGCAAGAGGAAATGTACCACTGAAGCAAAGTTCTCCCATTAACTATGTAATAACTAGTCTCCATTTGACATACCAAATCAACAGACTTCAAAGAAATACCAAAGATGGTAAAAAAAAAAAAAAAATATGGTTCCAAATTATGTTTGTGAGATGTTCTGGAAAGCATTGAAACAGCTGATCATTTGGAGTGGTAGCTGGAACCTACTCACCATGAGGTTATGAAAATACTTCCCAGGTCCATGAGAATGGCCTGCCACAGATTATCATCTGGCTGGGCTAAGAACAGAACATGTCACTGTATTAAGACTCAGTTTTTATTATTCTGTAATAACAACTGGCCCATTAGGTCAGGATTCCCCAGGGTAACTACATAGTAGAGAGAACTCATTTTCTGTTATAAGCTGTCATTTGTGGCTGCCTAGGGTTACAAGTTTTATTTCACAAGTTGAAAACTATATTTTATTCTCTCCTTTCCTCCCTTCCTATCTCCCTCCCTCTCTTCTTAACTCCCTTCAAACCCTATCCCCTCCCTCCCTATGTTTTGATGATACCTAGGGCCTCATGCGCGTAATTAGTCTACCAATTGATCACAGGCCTACAGCATAGTCTCAAATAAAACAAATCCTAAATACCTTCTTCCTTGTAAAAGCTATGCGATTAAGATGATTGAACATGAAGGTAAGTTCCAATTTCAGTTCCAGTTGTCAACTGAAGACATGCACAGAGGAGGAGATCAGCTTATGGGTGGTGATTTCCACTAACAAATCTCCCTGAAGACTCCTTTGCCTAGCTGACCAAATATCACATGATAAATTCTGCATGGGTCACTTACAACAAAACACAGGAAAATGAAGGGACAAATGGAGAGTTATCTAACAAGAGCTGTGGATAGGAAAGGGACTTGGATAGTGTTACAATATTTTCACATGTAATATTTGTATTTCACTTATATAACTCTTTATATTTTTTCTTTCTTTACAGTACAAAATGCCTTATTTGTTGTAGCTCATAGTGAGTACATATTAAATATTTGTAGATTAGTTTAATTAGCCAATCACTGATTTGCACATGTACTTTTCAAGTTCATACAATACCTAGCACGGGTGTTAGTGTCTTGCTTCTGTAATTTTGATGATGCAATGATCAAGGCTGAGGTCTGTTTCCACCGGATAATCACAGACAATAACAAGTCATGACAGATAATAAGTGGTAAAGAAGGGCCAGGCGGTGCACATCAACAGGTAGTGAACACCACACTACCAGCTCTGCCACTGCCTTCACTCTCTTTGAGCATCTTGCCCATCTACAATCACATGCCAAAGGCTGGTTTTTAGTCTATAAATATTCTATAAAGAATATAGTGTCTTCATTTGCATATACATTGTGACTATATAATATACATAATAATCTATAATATTAATATAATCTATAATATTAATATATTATAAATGAATGTAAATGGACACAAATATGTACATAATATATATTAATATATTATAAATAAATATGTAAATATATATAAATGTGTAAATGAATATAAATGTATATTACATATTCATTTATAATATACAAAACTAAAGTTCTCCCTTACCCTTGGGAAAGCTTGCGGTACGTAAGAGGAGAAACATTAAACTGAACAAGGTTGTACATGACATGACAACCCTGGGGTTTTAATTCCATTCAGTAACAGAAGACAGACACAGCAAGGTCTTATCCAAGAGTCTAGCAAGTTTCATCCTATTATTTATTTGAAACCATTTGCATTAGAATCATTGTAGATCTTAGGACCACAGTGTGTTAAGCTTTCAACCCTTATTTATCATTTATGTCCATGATAATCTATCCATTTCTTTTAAAAGCTTTACTTGACTGTGAAAACTGTTGACATAAAAAAATAAAGTTTTACAATGAGGTCAAGGGAACAAACAAGTATAGAAGCCTCAAGTCTTCTAAAAACGAAAAAACAAAAGTCAGAACAGATGGTTTTCAGTTTCTTACAGGTAGTGTGATGGTGTGTTCTTCCAGGAATTGCCTCTGAACTTCACTCTGGTGGGACTGACTTGACTCACACCAGTGTGAGCTCCTGAACTCTAGCTTTTATTCCTGATGTGAGGTCACATGACCTTGTCTGCTGATGTTATAGTATTTCAACAACCACTCTCAAAACCAGGAAGACACACTGAATCAGTTTTCATTAAAAGGTATTATAAAATATTTATCAAAACCCCCAGCTTCTCTAATCTCCCACATTTCAAAGGCAAGATTAGGGCATTTTAGACATTGTTTTTTGGTTTTAAAGTATTATTTGCTATTCTAGAAAGAAATCTTTGACACCCATAAAAATAGAAGCACACTGGATTAAACTACAAGTCATACCAAAACAACCCAAAAATAAAGTCATAAGAACACAGCAGCCACAAGTTGATTACTAAAATTGTAAATACACAACTGTAGAAAAAATAGTCAATGCTCCTGAAGGATAGACTCCAGGAACTTCCTTCTGAATGAAGCCTTACATTGCCTGGGGAAAGGTTATAAACAATTGCAGGAATGAGTACTAAGGAATCCACAACAACAGATGACCCAGAAAAGACTGTACATCATCTTCCTCTTCTCTACTTCCCACCCTCATTTCACTAGACCCACCCTCCATAGTCAAAATCAGCTCATGGGGTGACTCTGTAGTAAGACTGCTTGCTATGTGAACTTGAAAGCCCAAGCTCAAATCTCTAGCAGCCATGTGACAGTTTGAGGTTGGCTGCCTCTGTGCCTCTTATCTCTCCACTGTGGGAGCGGAGCCAAGAGTCTCAGTCACAACTGCTGGCTGCCAATTGAGCTCTAGGTTCAACAAGAGGCCATGTCTCCAGGTGAGCGAGCTAAACTCCCATCATCCTTATTTGGCCTGTGCACACACACATATTTGAGCCTGCACCAAAACACCTGCAGTCACATACAGGCATATACAATACACGCCCACACACATACATAAACACACACACATACCTCTCTACCAGCGAATCACTTCCCATCAAAACTGGAAGGGGAAGTAAAGCCTGAAAGAAGATAAACCTCTGGTTTCAACAACAAGCCTTGTAATTTTACCACAAGCAAAGATTCTATTTATATTCCAAAAGTCTCCAAGGCAATAAAAAATTTTAAGTTCAAACTCACTAATAAAAGCTAGCACCTATTCTATTTAAAAAGAAATCCCTTCTTGTCTTCCCAATCTTTTCCTTTTCAAATTACTAAAAGTAGACTTCAGGACTGGTCTCCCATTTACATATTTGATGATATGAGTTTTCCCAAGATACCCAGTCAACAGAAATGGGCTCTGAGTATCTTTTTATCAACTACATCCCCTGAGGAAGCGAGGCAGAGACAAGTCCATGCATGGACAGCCCTTTAGGACAGGCTACATTCCACCCTAGCCCATTCCTTGAATGCTCGCTCGCTCACCTTTTTAGTTGTGGGGTCAACTCAGTTCAGGAAAAACAATAACATCATTCCATTGCCAATGGACAATAGCCACTGCAAGCATAAAGCAGGATAAAATGTAACTTTCTTCCAAGGTCCAATTAAGGAAGGGGATAGGTAGTAAGAGACACCTTCTTAGATGAGCCAGGCTCAGTAAAACTCTAGTTCTTAAGCAATGGCATGGCTGGGGCAAGGGTTAGGGAGAATTCCCTGATGATGGCTGCCATTGAGCATGTCCATGTGATAATCCCTTTCACCCCTTTTAATCTGCACAGAAAAACCAAAGTGAAAGGACATGAGAATATACATTTCTACACTGTAAAATGTTTTGCAAGAATAAAACATGCAAGAATTAGAAAAGTTTACCAGAAGTCTTAGATATGAGAATGCAATGGACAAGAGACAAAAGACAATCAACTGTCTGGAATGTTAACATCAAAAGATATGTGGATTTACATCTAAGCCATTATCAAATGTTCAACGCAGGACAATGGGTTGTACTGAGAAGGCTCTGTGCATCATCGCCTTCTGCACTGTGACAGGGCTCAAAGAGCCTTTGACCTAACATTACTGCTTGTGAAAAATGAATTTGTAAGAAAAAGGGAAATATACCTAAGAAGATAGGTATAAAATATTAAAGTACTGCCTGTAACTGTGATAAAAGTAAAAAGTTAAACCGAGCACAGTATATCTGCATTGGTTATTATTTTTTCAGTTGTTGAAAATAATGTACTGAGGGGCTAGAGGAATGGCTCAGTGGTTAAGAGTACTGGTTTCTCTTCCAAGGGTCCCTAGTTCAATTCCAGCACCCACATGGCAGCTCACAACTGTCTGTAATTTTAGTTACAGAGGATCTGGAGCCTTCACAGAGACAAACATACAGGCAAAGCATCACTGCATATGTATCACCTATATGTATGTATATATATGTGTGTGTGTACACACACACACACACACACACACACACACACACACACACCATGAGGGGTTTCCACAGTATATAAAACTTACTGGGATGCAAAAGGGGGAGTTACTGGGTTGTTTGCATGTGACCTATTTCTGGGAGGAATGAAAATACCTTTGATGTGTAAACATTACTCTCTATAATTACTGAAATGTATGCAAAAATGAAGGTTAGAAAAAATGTACGGTAAATAACTAAATCTTGGCAACAGCAAAAGGTGATGTTGGAAGGAAGAAGAAAATCCTAACTCTATTATGATGTGCTATAATAGGCACACATTTATTAACTTTTTGTGTGTATTTTAAGTGAAAGCTTTAATATAAATGAAAAAACAA
>JADRCD010216503.1:0-15485 GCA_019843815.1 Montemys delectorum
TGTGTGTGTGTAATTTAAATAAAATTTCAGTTATAGCACCTGGGATGATAATGGTCTCCCCAAAAGCCATAGACTATCGAACAAAAATCGGAATGCTAAACATGGGAAACCTTCTTTGGAGTTATTGGTTAGAGGAGTCCAAGAAACCCACAAAACAATAGAGGTTTATGCTTTTGTTCCCTACCAGAACTTTAAGGTATGACACCATTGCTAAAGAAATCCCAGGCTTTAGACATAGGACTTGGAAGAATTGACCTGAAATTGATCTGGAATCCTCGTTCCTGAGGATAAGTTCTCCTAGAACCCTATGCAAGCTGCCAAGGGAGAAAAGCAGTTAATTATCCATCCCACACAGCCCTAAAGCCTGTGAAGCCAACAACGACCTGCAAGGCAAGGTGCTATACTAACAGTTAGACCTCTACAGTAACCAACAGCCGTAGAATTTGATTTAAGGTCTGATCAATAGGGAATAATTCATGCCTGGTACTGTGATCCTAGCTAACTAACTACCTGTGGCTAGCAAGGTTATGTAGCCTAAAAAAGAACCTACTACTCTCTTGCTTCTAAACACAATTTCAAACACTAAATATTAATATTTAATAAAATTTTAATTATTTAATTAAATATTAATTCTTGTACCCACAAACAACTGTCACTCTCACCTTATATTGAAGAAGCTTCACCTTATAGAAGACAGACAACATGACAAAAATCTACAATTGGCCCAACTACATAGAATAACTGACTGGGATACACATCACCAAGAGATATATCTATAATAAAATCCCTACACTTAAGTTACAGATTAGGTCCAATGTGAATAAAGTATATATTATTAATCATGTTTATACATTTAGTGTGACTTTATCTCTTTTTTTGTCCATTATATACAAGGACTATGACCATTTACTCCCATCATTTTTCCTAAGATTTATTTTAATTTTTATTTACGTTGTATTTTTTGTAGCCTCGACAGGTGTGGGCCACACCTAAACTTGAACGAAGCCCTGTGAGTAAAACTGTTGTTGCACACAGTAAGTGTGTGTTGGCAGTAAGTGTATGTTGGGCTTGCTTACAAAAGGGCCAAGATGTATTTTCCAAAGTGATAACTTCCCATGCTCACAAACTGTATGTGACAGTTCTATGGAATGCTTTCCTCACTACCTACCAGTAGTACTGGAACTTGTTTTTTGATTTGCATTATTTGTTCTCATATACAGATGATATTTACAGAATTTCTTTAGGATATGTCCAAATAAGTGATCTCAATTGCCTTGTAGGATCTGGCCCAAGCCTCGGATTCCAAGAGAGATCTCATTTCATAAACAAAAATTCAGTAACTTATTTCTGCCTTATAATAATCATTACAGCCTTGCCCTTCATGATTTTCCATGATGCGGGCCACTGAAAGCACTTTTAAAACTTTAAGTGACAAGTTCAAATGGCCCTTAACTGGAAACCAGAGTCAATAATTTCATTCCTTAGTGTTAAAGCACTCTCTCCTAACCCTTTAGAAACACTCAGAACTCAGTTCCTTTTGGGTATCGGGAGCAGTTGTCTATCAGTGGTTCATGAGAAAATTCAATCCATTATTTGGAAATATTCAAAGGTTCCCTTGCTAATCATCAGCGATACTTCTTGACATACGAAAGGAAGCAGCATTAAAAATGGGAATGTTAAGACTTTCTAAGAGGGGGAACTTTTGAAGTCCCAACTTTGAAGCATCGAGGGCATCTCAGCTCTATCCAACACAATTCACTTGATGCTACCCAGTCCTACCGCATAAATTACCCTTTAGTTCCCTTTCTTATAAGGCTTATCTCAATTACGCTGTTTTCCCCTGGCTTTGAACTTTTTAAGCAAAGAAAAAGAGAGATAAAGTCTGTGGGTTACTTTTATAATAAGTTATGTTCTTTCTCAATGAATTTTCCATGAGATCTGTTTAGGAAAATCTCTGAATATACCAAAATGAGATAATAACAGGGTTTTAGATTTATCAAAGGCTGCCGTACCCTCATGCACAAATGAGCCTAGTTGCCATTGTGTGGGAGGACACTCATGTATGCTCAGAGGCATAGTCGGTAAAAGGGAACTGCTTCTAACAACAGCAACAACGACAACAACAACGACAACAACAACAACATTTCCTGAGTTCTCACCAAAACACAGAGCCATCAAAACTTAGCCATACTGATAAATCTGTCGGTTTCATTCTTCTATGATTCTACTGTCTGAACTTAATGAGGCCCAGTTAAGGAGATTTTCAGTCAAGTGTGCCCTGGCTGATGCTTGGGCACATCAGACAGCTTGGAGAAATACATGTTTAGATGTTATCAAAGGCTACTTCATTTGCTGTTATGTAGGAACTCTGCAGAGTAGCAGACATATAATCTGAGCAGTGACCCTGAGGTGACATACACTTTTCCACCTCTGTAGTCACATTAGCACCATGTTACTTGATTTTGATTTTAACCAAAAGTTCTCTGAAGGTCCCAAAAGTGCTGACTATTAGTGATATTCAGAAATACCTGTATGTATAGAGTAGCATCTCATCACCATCTGAAGTTTCAATTTCTACAGTTTCAAGTAACCTGGTCAATCACTGTTAAAAATATACTAAATGGAAGAGCTTGTGTTCAGTGTGGTTGATGGCATGCATGCCTGGCATATGTGATACAAAGGGCTCAGTCCCCAGAATAACATAAACTGGGCATGGTTGTATACACCTTCAACCTAGCACTCAGGAAATGGAGTCAGGGCATTCAAAAGTTTATATCTACCTAAGCTACAGAAGACCACATCTCAAAATATTAAATGGAAAAAAATGCCATAAATATGAAATTTGCAAGATACTACCATTCTAAGTGGGATAATAGTAGTCAGTTAAGAACATTTTTTAGACCTATAAGAAACAGCTGTGGAGCAGTGGAGCATAGAAAAAATACTAAATAGCAAATATTATAACAATTCTTTATAAAAATCATAGTATTTGTTTTGTAGGGGTGTATGTGCTATGACACATGGCAGAGGAAAGAGGACAACTTCCTGGAGTCAGTTCTCTAACTGCTCTATGTGGTTCCTAGGGGTCGAACTCAGGTCATAAGGCTTGACAAGTAGCCCCTGTACCAGCAAGCTAGCTCACCTCACTCGCCCTGCCCTATTACTGCATTTCTTATTATTCACTATTACAGGCACTAAACATAAGTTCTCTCTAAGGCATGTATTTGTATTCAAGATTCCATTTTCAACTGATTTCAAGTGAATTATGCATCTTTCTACTAGATTGTGCTTCTTTAAGGCAACAATTCAGTTTGTGGGATAATCATTTAAAGTAGAAGCTTTATTAATGTGCCTTCTCTGTTTGCTTATGTTATTACATGTGATTATCTAGATAAAACAAATGCTCAACTATTTTTGGAAGGGTTAGTACCACTATTTTGATAGAATGATTTATTGGGCTTGATTAAATGTAATGTGGACAAGTTCAAAATAAGAGCCCATTTCAAAATATTAAATAGAAAATGCCATAAATATGAAATTTATGAAGTACTGTAATGAAAATGCTTCACTTTTATCATGACAAAATTCATGAAGTTAAGTGACTAGTTTTCTAGAGTCAGTTTGTGGCAGAACCACCGAGTCTGTAGAGTTCAGGCTAGGCACACCATCCTTTACATCTCTGCCACACCATCTCCAGAATGTTTGCATGCATTCAAGACTCAAAAGTAGGAAAAGATGGGCCAGAGAGACAGCTTAGTGGTTAAAAATTCCCACAGAGGACAGGCATTTAGTTTCTAATAGTTCAAAATAGCTTCTAACTACAGTTCCAGGGAATTCAATGCCCTCTTCTGACTTCTTTGGATACTACATACATATACTCACAAACACACATAGCACAGCAGAACAATAGTGCTCTGAGTGGCTGAACTCTGGTGAATAGACACATGGATTTCTTATGAAATACATGAATAGCTTTGTCTTTCTGCAACTAAATACTTAAAACAGTCCTCTGATTAAGGGAAAAGCTTATTTGTCCTATGGTTTTTGGATTCCTGGCCCATGGCTGCTTTGCAGCTATGTTTTGGGTCTGTGGTTTTGTAGTTCCCTATAGTGTGAGAAAGATTCAGAAGGGGCCTCCACTTCATGGTGCTTGGGAAGCAATGAAAGAGTTTAGGTCCTATGATACACTTCAAAGACGTACCCCTAATGACCTAACTTTCTTTCTCTAAGCTCCTTCTCCTAAAGCCCCCACTTCCTCCCAGTGGGACTCTCATCAAAACTTTAACACATGGATATTTGGGGAAACCATCAAAACCAACACACTCTTCCTAGGAAGTACAGAAATACAAGTACACAGATATAGCTTAAAGTATGCTCGGCTACAATTAGTACTCAATGAGTAGCTTAATATTTAAACCAAAGACTCCCTTGCTTAAAGAGACGTATATTTCTAGTGTAGGCATGTGTTACATGACAAAACTTTTCTTGGAGGATTCAAGACACTCATCCAGATAGAGAATCCATGACTGACCAAAGTACAGATACCACCAACATTCATCTTAATGAACCAATGAGTTTTACTATGGTTACTTTCAGGACCATGGGTGAGAGAATACTTACAGGGGTAGCAATGACTCAGTGACAGTTGTATTACCTAAGTTGACCCCAGCGTGGGTGACAGTTCACAAAGTTGGGATCCTGGAGTACACCACATAGCCTACAGGAAGCTTAATGTATTGGAGAGTATCCTTTCTATGTGCCTCAGTTGGTCTAAATATCTTCCAAGCAGTTAGCTAGTTTCTTCGCATATTTTTTCCCCTGAAAGTCTTCTTTCCAGCATGGCTGTTCTGAGGAACTCTCAGCTTTTATTGCTTACTCTGACAGGGAGGGGCCTAGTGAATCTGGTCAGTTTCAGGGACTTCCTGAAGCTATTTTGAGTTATTTCCTTTTTACAGAGCATCCTTGAAAGATGTGATGCTTCAATCTCAGAGGAATCTGTTATACAACATGTTGTGTCCCACTTCTAGAATAGAATAGGAAGATGAAGAAGACTAAAGGAATGGAAAATCATGTTTTGCCCACAAACTGGTAAGGAAACAAGGATGCTCTATGTCTAGAAACAGGTTGCACACTCAATATCCTTGGACAATCCAGGATAATCTTTGTAATGTCAAAAATCAGTGAGAGAGAGAGGGATGGAAACAGAGTCCAGAAGTCTGGCAGCTACATATGTCTTCTTTAAAACCATGGTAATTAATATCTGTGGGATGTAGTGTTTGCAAAATCATGGTGATATTTAGCTAATTAGACATCAGTGAATAAATATTAATCCTGGAAACCAAAACAGCAGGCATATAAAACATCCAGTCAAGAGACTTTACAATCATAAGCTTAATCCCACACAATGTCCCAATTTTTATTCACATGTAACATTGCATAGCCAACCAAGTTTCATAATCTGTGAAAGTCAAGCCTTTTATGCCTCCTTGAGTGTTTATTCCATAATCTCATACAGTTTTAGGTTTTTGATAGGACACCTATTTTTCTTTGAAAGATCTAAACTTGTATGCTACAGGCCATCCTTGATGGAGGCCTGGACAGGAGCTCAAGCAGGAACCTTAAGATTGGAATTTCAATAAACCCTTCCATCTTCAACCTGTTTTTTTTTTTTTTTTTTTTTTTTTTTTTTTTTGGTCGTTATGTTTATCTATCACATTAACAGAAAATAAACCAGGACAAGATAGCTACTTAATTTTTTACATGCTCTGCTATTAACTTGTTTTAAAAATTTGTTTCAAATTTTCTAAATTTTTCCTTGGTTATTTTATTTGTTTACATTTCAAATGTTATCCCTCTTCCCAGACTCCCTTCCACAAACCCCCCATTTCATCCCCCTCTCCTTTGCCTCTAGGAGGGTGCTTCCCACTCACCCGCCCACTCCTACCTCACCACTCTAGCGTCCCCCTATGCTAGGACAACAAGCCTCTCCTCTCACTAATAACAGATAAAGCAATCCTCTGCTACATATGTATCTGAAGCCATGGACCCATCTATGTGTACTCTCTGGCTGGTGGTTTAGTCCCTGGGCAGGGGAGGAGAGGGGTCTAATTAGTTGATATTGTTCTTCCTATAGGGTTGCAATCCGCTTTAGCTCCTTCAGTCCTTCCCCTAACTCTTCCATTGGGATGCCTGGGCTCAGTCAGATGGTTAGCTGGGAGTATCTGCATCTGTCTTAGTCAGGTGCTAGCAGAGTCTCTCAGAGGACAGCTATACCATGCTCCTGCCAGCAAGCACTTTGTACCATCAGCAGTAGTGTTGGGGTTTGGTGTCTGCAGAATGGGATGAATCCCACCCACTCATCTCAAAATTTTTATCCCAGAATTTTTCCTGTCTAAAGAAAATGCAGGGACAAAAAGTGGAGCAGAGAGTGAACGGAAGGCCATCCAGAGACTTCCCCACCATGTTTGGGATCCATCCTATTTATTAACTTTATACTACTCTCATATTTCTACAATTGGCTCTTTTTGTTCAGCTGTGAAGTATACTGTCTAATCCTCCAAAGAGCCCAGGTCAAAATTCCCATCACACAAATGGCAACTCACACCCATCTGTAATTCAGATTCCATGAGTTTCAATGCCATCTTCTTGTCGCTACAAAAGCTAGAAATGCACATGATAAATACACAACCAAACAAAAAGCATACACACACACACACACACACACACATACACACACATACACACACACACACACATATATATATATATAATTTAATTTAAAAATATAAGATAAACAACTACTATGTGGAAATGTTTAGTGTTGGTCTCTTGACCTCTGATCACAAATCCATTATTCCAAGGACCATATTACCTTCCTTGTCTTAGACAATTTTTTAAAAGCCCATGAGCCTACCACTTTGTGTCCTTATATGACCTAGTTATGTATCTTCTTTTGCTATGATGGCTAAGGGCCTTCCTCTGGCTGATCCTGACCACTCTTCTATCTTTATTCGAATTCAGATTTTTAAGTTGCAGGAAACAGTGCTACAATCAGAAGCAATGACATAAAGCCAACATTTACAATGTCTACCCAGACTTTGGTTTTCTCTAGGGGTTGGATGGGTTGGTTTTTGCTTTTGGTTTCGTCTTTTCACTCCTTAAAATAGCTAAAAGTAAAAATGCTTGGGCAAAATATGTTATGACTGAGCTCCAAATTTTAATCCTCATTACCTGAGCAGAGCCGATGGCCATATTAACTAACAGAATTTTTAAACTGCGTTCTGCTGAAAGAAATTTCTGAAAGTGATGTGAAAGACTTAACATTCACCTTTTTAAAAATGGCCTGTGGTGGGATCCTAACTGTGAAGTTTGTTGCTAGTTCAGTCTAGCATAGGGAAATGGTGCACAGGGCAGGCTCTTGAAATGGAGCAGAACAGCTCTCTGCTATGGAGATCAAAGGCCATTTCACAAGTGGGCACCTGAAATAATATGAAGAAAGTGATTAATGCATTCCCTCCTTTGTGTTTCCCATTTAGCCCTCAACCCCCCACATTACCTCCTTACTGAAACTTATGGGTATCACTGAAATGGCCGGAGCTTAAAAAAATGATTTCTATAACAAATAAAAGGTTGCACAGTTGCCAAATATTGAACAAGCTCCTAGAAAATAGTCTGGTTTAGTTCAACTCAAAATTTGGCCCAAGATGAGAGAATTTGTTGGATTGTTGGTTGCTTGCTTTTATGAACCTGAAGCAGGTTTAGCAATAGAGTTTGATCCCATGGGACAACTTTAGATTGTTCTTTCTGTGCGTCTACATGTTTTTTAATCAGGGCCCTTGATTAGGAATAAAAGAGTTCAACACCGTTTTTGGTCCATCTTTGCTGCTGTTGTTTTTTCTTTCTCCCCTTCTTTATGACAATTAGCACCTACTTTAATATAGCTGGATGCCCAAAACACTACTGCTGTCTATCAGTTATTCATAATTTTTCAGACTTATTTATTTTATTCCACATGTAGGATTATTTTGCCTTTGTGTGTATGTGCATGTATGCATGCATGCACATATATGTATCTGTATCTCTGCGTGTGTGTGTGTGTGTGTGTGTGTGTGTGTGTGTGCATAATGCAAATGCTGGGTGCTCATGGGGGTCAGAAGAAGACATTAAATGCCCTTCCAGAGGTCCAAATTCAAGTCTCAGAACCTATGTCCAGTACCTCACAATCACATGCAATTTTAGTTTTGTGGAATCTGGTATTGTAATTTGAACATATTCACTCCTTCCTTAACTTCTCTCAAGTTTGCTCACTCTTCCCTTCCCACCAACTTTGTGGCTTCCCCCTGACTCCTGCCACACATACCCTTTAAGATTAACCACTAAGTCAAATCTATGCTGCTTATAGATTCTTTACCAACTTCCACTGCAATTTTTTGAACTATCAGGAACCATACCTTAAAACACATATCTTTTCCAAGTTCCTATTGATTGCTAATATGTCGTAGCTTGGGTGGAACTTTTTGCCCATCTCAGCTCTCTGTGCTGTAATTTTGTCTAGCCTCTGCTTTCACTAGTGTGTGTAGTCCAAATTGCTGTTAGTTTGTAAATGCAACTGCCCTACTGTGTCTATAAAACACTATGTCCTTGTGGCCACCCACAAACTCTGGATCTTACTTTCTTCTGACCTCTTCCTCTGTCGTAGCCCCTGAGACTTGGGAGGAAGGTATATGCTATAAATATCCTGATTAGGGTTCAGCTTTCCATACTCTAGTTTCTTATCTTTTCCCGTTCTTGTCTATGTATTAATCACTGTCTACTGAGGAAGAAAAAACTTCCTATGAGGTTTGGGAGATATACTGATCTATGAATATTGCAATAAGTGACTAAAAAATAGTATTTGTTGAAAATTCTGTCACTGAGTTTTGCACAGGGATTTTCGTTGTTTACTTGTAGATTATGTATTATATTCTATTGACAGATGCCTCTCTAATGACATTTCACTGGTACTGATATCTTTCCAATTATGTCACTCTTTTGATTACTGTATCTATATAATAAAGAGCATCAGAAAGAATGATCCTTATTATCTACTCTTTCAACATTGTTTTAGCTAGTACCAAGTTTTAAACTAAGTTTTGGACCTCTTTTAAATTTGTGGAACACTAGTCAAAATCCTCTCATAGATAGTAATTATGGAGGAGCCAGTGGCCTTTGATTTCATGTGATTGAATTTAGAACAACAACAAAACAAATGATAATAGAAGTGAACATGGCACTGTTCTATTTATCCAGATTAAAGAAAAAAATGAGATGCCTGTGGCCATGGATGCTCTTTTCTATGTATACAGTCTAAGCAGTCTTGTAACAAATAAAAGGAGAAAGGTGCACATCTATATCACAATATTTTAACATAGAAAATGCATTTCTTAAGGACACACTGTCTTCTACTAGTTTGTGGTTAATTTTCCCAGTCAAGTATCTATAACCATTCCTTTGAACTCCCGTTTATATAACATGTCTCTTTCTAGGCAAGATGCTAATGGGAAGAACTCATTCTGCATTAACCATTGGTGCCTCAATTTTAAATCATGTATGGACTCATGAGGCATTTATCTTTGCATATTTTAGTTATTGAGTATTCCAGACAAATATCACAGAAATCAGCCTAACCTGAATCTTGTGAGTTTAGTTGTGTTACTCTCCTCAATAGGTTCAAATACATAGGTCTTTATCTACATTAGAAACTTTGTTAAAAAAAAATCTCACTACTTAACAGAAAATCTGTGATCAGAAACACAGAGGAAATATCAGTGACCTCATAACATGCTAATTTTCAGATTATCAGCTTCTGAATTCTGCGTTTCAATGGAATTTTAAGGTATGAAATCCTCAGCAAAGAAACACAATTCTAAAAACTTAAATCAACAATAAAGCTTCCAAAACAAAGAAAACTCAAATAATCTGTAAGCTGAATTCTATGTTCACATCAGTTTGATTTCAAAAATGTAAATTCAATGTAACACTTGGAATATTTCACAGAAGAGAGCTTGGATTAGAGAAAGACACTGAATTAAGTCAACATTGTTGCTTTGAATCTTGTTCCCTATTCTTGAACGAACACCCAGATCATCAATGTCAGTGTGAGTTTTCTTGAAATCCAAGGAACTCCTACATAGTACAGTCTCCCAAGATGAATAATCATTGCCTTCCAGCCACAAATTTTTGGAGGATAAATTTTCTTCTTCCTAGCACTTCATCTTTTTTTTAACGTGAATATATCTATTTCACTTTATTTGGGTCTGTACACAACAGTGAGATTATGGGACTATGTGGTAGATCTGCAGATTTTGAGTTTCCTTCTCCGCCCACCCAGCCTGAGTTTCACCACTGACAGTTCCATTCAGATGAGATGCCTAGCTTGTTGTGGAGACAGTGGCTTTTTGCTTGAACCTTCATTATCTATGGCTTTACCATAGAATATGCTAAACCCAATATCGTGACCTCACAAGCAAACACCTCACAATCCCTGATGTCTAGAAGTCTAAGACATGGTTGCATGGTTGTGGCTTAGGCTCTGTTATGATGCTGCAGTGTAAATGTTAGCACTGCCTTGTCTGCATCTTGACATCCCACTTCTAAGGTCATTCACAGAGATGAAGACAGGACCTCAGTTCCTTGCCATACAGTCCCTCTTTGTAGGATTATTCACAACGTGACTTTTCCTTGGGTAGGGTGATAATAAAAGAATAAATGCACCCAACTCCAAAGGCACAGTCTTTATCCTTTCAAAAAAACAAGAGGACTCACTGCTGCTCTACAGAATGTTAGAGGAAGAAAGGATGTGAATCCAAGGATACCAGGTTACTGGGGACCATCTTTGAGGCTGGCTACCAGCTGAGGCATCCAACCCACGTGTGTTTAGTCTGTCAATCATCCCTGTTTCTTCAGGGCTGTGCCGAATCATCTCAATTTTTATATTCCTTGGAGTGTTTTCTGAATCCGCCCCATGTGTGTACTACTGAGTAAGTCATCTGGAACCTGGGTGGTGTTTGATTCTGGGGATCAGGTCTTATGTTTTAGAGCACTGTTTAGGATCACATGTCTCTCAAGAGAGAGCCGTGGATCTCCTTACAGCGATCTGGGATTATTATTTTTTTAATTGATTTAAGTTCATTCATTATGATGAGAAAAGATACATAATTTCAGTTTATAAAAACAAACAAACAAACAAACAAACAAAAACCTTCTTTCTCATTTTTACCTTTAGTATCTTTCGTGTCAGACCTGCGGCTTTGTCTTTTAATCTGCTGCCCCACCCACCTACTCTGATCCTGACTACTTGTCCAAGTGAGGACTCTCACACAGAGGTCAGCCTACACATTCAGGAAGTATGACAGAAAGTGACTGGTTACCTCTTAGAAATAGTAGCATGGAAGACTGTACCCACTATCGCCTATATTTAAAGACAGTGACATGACTCTACATAAGGCTGACCCAACACCATGTCCCTATCCACATTCAATGTGAGATTCCCCAAATGATACACATAAGGCTAAAGACAGAAGCTCACATGTTAAAGTACATTGTCAAAATACACAAACATACAGGGTATGTTGCAATAGTTGCAAAGTAGAGAAGATTACTAATGTCTTAGGTTCTGGAAGTATTATTTTGCAAGATTTACCGCAATAGTTTTTTTTTTCTTTCTTTCTTTCTTTTTTATTTTTTTGCTGAGGAAAATTTGCCTCCCGGGGACCATTTGGCCAAGCTTACAGACATTTCTTGTTATCATAGTTGAGACAGAGTCAGTGTGGTGGGGCAATTTACTCTCATTTTATACAAAGTGGTCAAGGATGTTCCTAAATACCACACAAAGAAGAGGACTCCTACCTTCACAAAGAATTTAATTCTTAACTCCAAATATAAATAAAGGCCAACAGTGTGTGTGTGTGTGGGGGGGGAACTGCTTTAAATATATAAATTGTATAGACATACAGATGAACTTTAAGGAGGTCTGTGTCAATGACTGAGTTCATTGTGGGAGAAAATATATCTCTCTAGTTCAGAAGGGGACATTCTTGACACCTCACTTCTCTGGCATATCAGTGAATACATTCCAAGATTTCTATTGCCACATCATAAAAAATATACTCCTCATTTTATTTCCTGGGTGGACAAGAGTGAGAAAGTTGTGAGTTGCCTCAATAAATTCCAGAAGACATCAGTAACTAGATCATAATACTTTGTTTTCGAAAAATCAGCAAACTTGTCAGGAACTTTCCCTTTTTGGCAAAACCAAAAGCCTGCAATGAGTCTGCTTTTAAGTTGATATGCAGTGTTATTTTAATGAGACTTTGACGTGTCTGTCTAAGTCATGAAGGAGTTGCCATGTTGGAAAGCTATAAACACAATGCAATAAAATCAACATTATTTTTAATTACTTCCTCTCCGAATCATCACATGCATGTAGAGGAAAAGAAAAAGATGTTCAAAACGTCATTTACAGTTTCAAATGGCTTTCTTTCTGCTAACCTCAGTTCTCATTCTATGGTGTTTCTACATGGAGAGAAAATAAGTTGAGATATAAACTTAAGAGGAGATGACGTATTATCTAACACATGTTCTCACAACTATATAAGCTTATCTTTATCCTTGGTAATAACACTCCTTCCAGGTATGACTGGTAAAATGAAGACCAGACGTGGAGAGTTAGTCTCAAATTGTGAAGTTTTTCTTGATTATAGTCAGAATGTATATAAACACTGAGGCTGCATCAAGAATAATTCTAGGAACTCATCCAATTCAATCTCTTTCCAAAAGTGAAATTCACAGTATTAAAGAAACGAACCTAAAGATGTCAATCTCTACAAATTAGTATAAAAACATTTAAAATCAAGACTCTAATTGGCACTAAATATTGGAAGGTGCTAAAAACATATCCATCAATGAATTTTTTGTTAAAATATGTCCATGGATGGCTCCTTGTGAATGGACAACTTTTGCATGACCTGACTCATGCGCATGTGTGTGTGTGTGTGTGTGTGTGTGTGTGTGTGTGTGTGTTATATGCAAGTGGTGTGGTATATGTATGTGCAAATATGTCCATGCATGTGAGGGTATGTGTATGCATGGTGAGATCTCTGGGACATGTTTGTATGGAAGGTGTAATCTGTGGGGTGGGTGGTTGGGATCTTTGCTGCATGTGTGTATGCATGTGTAGGCATGTACAGGTGTACTGGATTGTGCAGGCATTTATTGTGATCAGAGATTGACTTCAGGATGGTCTCCTTGTTTACTTTCTATAAACCTGGGGCTGGTCAGTGATCCTGCAGATCCACCTGTTTCCATTATTTCTGTGCTGGAGTTGTAGGCATGAACCATACTTTGTAGGGTAGATCTAAAGTCAGATCTTAAAACACTTTAGCCCCCATGCCTGGAATAATTTGGTTTCACCTTTGTTTCCTGGTTTCATTCAGGAATACAACTAAATGAACATTATTCAAATGAATTTGCTTCATGACTGTGTTTCACTTTTTTTTTTATTGTCTTGAAACCAGTAAGTTATATTTTTTGGGTGTTCCATTTTCAGAAATTATAGTCACAATTGGAGTAAGAATACAATTATGAAAATGGAATAAGTTTTATTGCTATAAAGATTGTGAATGTAATGAATACAGTGACCCAGAACTATCAGAACTATCCAGAACAATTGTGTGTGATGTCTTTTTTGCCTTGATATTCACGACAACTCAAAATAAAATTTAAAAAGCAAACAAAATGTAGTAGAAAAGTTAAATAAGTAAATTTATTAAGTTAAGAATTTCTTTAGCGTTCTCTCTTCACATTTTAATTTTATTATCTAAAATGGTTCTGTGTTCTCCTCTTTCTCCTGAGTTTTGAAATCCACCAAACTGTGAGTGATGCATATGGTGTAGATGATAGTGTGTTTTACAGTTTACCCCAGGCATTTTATATTATTGGTATTATTTCATCATGACTTCAGACCACAGCTCCAAACATGGTACTTTAACACTAAGACAAAGTTGGCTACTGAAGATGATTTCTTATTTCTAAGAACATAAAGGGACATGAAAGCCAATTTTCAGATTAGAATGTTAGAATCGTAGGCTAGAAGCATAGTTTGGTGGTTAAGTGCTTTCGTAAATATGGAGAGACCTGTCAAAACTGAAACTGTTAATGTGCCCCCAGGTTTGCCTTATCCTACAGCTTTTCTCTTCTTTTTCTCTCAAGAATTTTGCCCTTGTGAACTATAAGAGGGAATCCTTCTCCCCTATCCTAACACTGTCCTGGAGGAGTTACTAACTCACATCTACAAGCTTCTCCCCTTTCGTGAACTCTTTAGACTTTGAAGTTTGTTATTCCTGTCCTGTCTATAGCAACTGTCCTCATCATGAAGGTCTTACAAAACGTTTACTGACATGGAGTGAAATGTTGAGAATTTCAACATTTAGACAGTATCTAATTGTTTCTACATATGTGATTGTATGATAGAAGACAAGGGGCCTGGAGAGATGGCTCAGCAGTTAAGGCTGCGTATTGCACTTGCACAGGACCCAAGTTCAGTTCAGGTTTCAGAACCCACATCCTATATCCTACAACCTTCTGTAACTCTTGCTTCCAGAAAGGCAGTGTCTGTCTTCCCTGTACACCTGTACTCACATTCAAGATACCCACACACAGATGCACACACATGCACATACTGCTTTTTAAAAAAAGACAGACAAAAATAATTTATGTACATTTATTCATAATTTTCATATATAACTTCCCACAATCCCCCCAAATACATTAAATGAAATGTCTTTCTTTTGAGTGCTCCGTTACACTCTAAGTATCCATTCTAAGGTCTAGTGTATACATATAAGTATATAACAGCAATTAAAGGGGAAAAAGAGGATATGAACTTAAAATATTAGGAGAGATTTATGGAGGAGTTTGGAAGGAGAAAAGTGAAGGGAGCAATTATGTTATCATTTTATAATCTCAAAAATAAAAGAAATAATTTTTAAAAATAATAGTGGCATTTGAGCCAATTTTAGCATTTCTTCAATATATTTTAAGATTATTCTATCCAAAACTGTAAGGATGTTCTTAAGTTTTGTTGTCTTGTTAGAACACAAGAAAGGAGTGGGCTATCTTGAAAAATGGTTATGATCTATTTTGAAATGATGGGTTCAAAATCTAATGAAAACAGCTTCCATTATATTAGAAAGCTAATATTAATAATATTAATGTTCTAGATCTAAATAAAAATAACATCTATCTAGAAAATAATCCACCCAGCCTTAAGAGCTCTTATGAGTCACTTTTAAATTTTTTCCATCTGGTCATTTCTAAGAAAAAGCTATTCAGGATTTCCAAGTAACAAATATATCAAACTAGGTAAATTCTACTCACACAATTTCTCAATCTCTCTCTCTCTCTCTCTCTCTCTCTCTCTCTCTCTCTCTCTCTCTCTCTCTCTCCCG
>JADRCD010216504.1:0-11583 GCA_019843815.1 Montemys delectorum
GCCAAGCCACACAGGTGGCCTTGAACCCCCCGGGCAAGAGGAGCAAAGGCAGAGGGACACTGAGACTTTTTGTTTAGGGACCCTGAGTAAATCTGGATCGACAACTGTGTTCAGAACGTACCCTAAACAATCCGGGAACTCTGCCATGCTTTAAGCCAAACGGTTCCATTCTCCCCTGACATCCTTCAGACACAATTTAAGATAGACAAGTATGCAAAGACAACTCAGGACAATACTAAAACTGTAGGAAAATTCAGTCGTGTCCTAAAGAGCGTGGGCATTCGTCTCAATTTATCCATCTTTTATCCTCATTGTGTACTGTTCTGAGAATCTCTTTGGGCAGTCACTGCACTAAAGTTTTGAAGTTGTATTCAATTATTAGAGTTCCCAAAAAGCACAAACAAAAAATTTTTATCAGCCTGGCAAGGCAGTGCATGACTATAATCCCAACACTTGGTGAGTAGAGGCAAGGAGATATGGAAATTCAAGGCCAGCCAGGGCTACAAAAGACCTTGTTTAAAAAACAAGCCATAAAAATCAAATTATTCATACTAAACTATGTTGACCCATTCCTAACATTGTCTAGTAGGTTTATAATCCACTTTATATATTGATGTCATCTTTCCTGTCAGTGTCCAAGTCATCAAGCAGATACACCACAGTAATGTATAATAGGAATTCATTCTTTTGCTTAAAGCCACGTTTCTAAAGTGTGTAAAAATCACCTGGGTCACCCTCACATTGTCAGCTACACGCAGTTTTTAAATTGATAGTCAAAAGTTTTAGATCCATCTCTTGGCTGAACATTTTAAATCTTAAACATCTGTTTTGAAAGCCATGCCTACTCTTGGATTTAAAAAAAAAAAAAACTCACAGTGAGATTCAGAAACAAATTAAAAATGACTTCAACCTCTTGGAATTCTTATAATGAGCTATATATTTTCAAAGCTTGTAATTGTACATATGTGTCAGCTCTCCCATGCAAATCAAAGACATACCTTTGAAAATACTGAAAAAGAGCTGAATGTGGTGGCCCACCCCCTTTAATTCCAAAACTCAGTAGGGAGAGGCAGTCAGATCTCTGGGAGTTCACAGCTAGCTGATCTACAGAGAGAGGGAGAGGTGAGGGGAACACGGGGGGGGGGGGGGGGTAGGAAGAGGAGAGGAGAGAAGAGAGGTTTAGGGGTGTAACTCAGCTTGGAGTGTTTACAGAGCACGCGTGAAGTTTTGAGTTCAATCTCCAGCAACACAAAAATAAATAAAATGCTGAAGGAAAGGAACCCACTGCAAATTGGAGTCTTCAGCAATACAAACAGTAACGTTATAGAAGAATTTTCCTTTTGATAAAAAGATAACTGCTTTGTTTTTTTTCTGATAGAGTTTGAAGTCACCACCTCTCTTTATTCAATACATTCTATATATACATGAATAAATCTGCAGAATGCATGCTAAATAAGTCTAAAAGAAATCTATGCGAGGCTTGGTAGCTATAGCTATAATTCTACCATCTGGAAGTCTAGGGCAGGATTGCCTCCTGTAGCCAGCCTGAGCCACAAGGTTAGCCTGCCTCACACAAAACAGAACAACATTTGAAGTGCATGTATTAATTATAATATTTATCTACAGCTATAAAATTGCATCTTATCACAAACCAGTGAGGGGAAATGAGTTCATGTTTACACAGGTGTTAAGTATTTTCTCCTAACATTCTTGCCACTGTGCTTTTTCAAATGGGAAGTCTCCATGTTTCAGGTTTCCCCTATCTTAGTCATTGTTATCCTAGAAATGAAAAGAAACAAGCCAAATTCCCATGACATGTTACTGTAGTTCTCTAGAATTCTCTATTTAGGTCTATATCTGATTGTCAAGTGTGTAAATTACTCCCTGGGAATAGGTAAAGCTACAGAAAAAGCACACACACCATGGCAACTTTGAAAAGGCTTGAAAACTATTGAGGACTGTTTGGAAATCTGGGAAGTACTTTAACACTTTAGGCCTTTTAATAGAAACTCTAGTAGTTTGTGATTTTCAAGAAGCCTAGCATTTCCCTATACAATTTATCCTCACAATGCCGTGCAAGGTAGGTACGAAAGGAATGAGTAACTTTAACTTTGTATGTGAGAGAACAGGAACTCTGGATACCCACGATTAGTCTCAAGGGGAGGAAAGTGAACGACAAGTTCAGGGAGCAGGTTCCAAATTCACTGACAGCCCCAGTAGATTTTCCCAGAAACAGACTCTGGAAAGAAACTGGGACTTAAAGGCTTAGCAGAGCTAGGGGTAAGTGATATCTGTAAAAGAAAAGAGATCTAAGTAGCATTTGGTGCCTTACAGAACAAAAGTGTGACTCTCATTGAGATCTGTAAAAGAAAAGGGATCTAACTGAGTAGGATTTAGTGCCTTACATGACAAAGTGTGACTCTCAGGGGTCTATCACTGATGGACAAAGTGAAGCCTGGCTTGGTCACCTGGAGAAAAGCATGACAGCAAACTTGAAATTGGATCAAGAAGACCGTAACTGCTGAAAATTGTCAGTTGGTCACTTCTTACAGCTGGAATTGACCCTTGTTTTTGTTGCTTAGTTAATTTTGAGTCTTGCTCAAAGTCCTACTACTTAGCTGAGACTGGCCTCAAGCTTGCCCACCTCCTACCTCAACCTTCCTGAAATTATGGAAGTGAACCGCCATACCTTCCTCTGGCGGCTGTGCGGAAGTGAAATTTTCATTTATCTATTTATGGATGTACTTATTTATTTTGAGACAGGATCACCCTATATCACCCTGGCCAGCCTGGCCTCCATGAAGACGAGGCTAGCCTCTAACTCACAGAGCTTTACCTGCCTCTGCCTCCCAAGTGCTGGGCTAACAAGCATGTGCCTTTCTTGAAGGAGAACTTGATTCCTGCATCTTCATATCTACCACAGCCTAGCCCTGTGAGCCACATGGCTGTTTCATAAAGACATCTGGGGGCTGCTCTCCCCAAATAGTAAGCCTCCTGTTTTGAGGAGAAATATTTACAAAGGAGATTAAGACAAACTACAACCTCTATGACTCCAATTGCTTTTTTTTTTTTTTTTTATTTCCAAGCCTACAGCACCTAGTATTCCTAGGGGGTCTCCCATCCAAGTACTAACCAGGCCCGACCCTGCTTAGCTTCCGAGATCAGACGAGATCGGGTGCATTCAGGGTGGTATGGCCATAGACTCCAATTGCTTTTATGGACATCCCTAACTTACTATCTTCTCCGTTCTGCATTCCAAAGTCCCCAGTTCTCCCTGCTAGCATCAGTTGCTCACCCGGTTACAAGGTCCAAAATCTTCCAGGACAGCCAAGGCTACACAGAAAAACCCTGTCTCGGGAGAAAAAAAAACAAACAGGAAAAAAAAAAAGGTCCAAAATCCTCATTGTTGAGAGGTCTGAATCCTGGTAATTTTGTTCGTATATCATCACCATTATTACATCACCATACATGTTATAATTAAGCAGGCACAGTGGCATAAGCCTATAATCTTAGCACTTGGCAGGAGGATCAGGAGTTTCAGGTTGGCCTCAACTACATCGTAAATGTAACTTTTATTCGCCTGATGGTTTTGTCATCTCAGAAGCTTACTGCCTCTGTCTGCTAACCTAGGCCTAGAGGTGGAAGCTTCTAGCCCCCATACAATCATATCTAGGCCTAGAATGTTTTCAGTCTCTGAGACTTATGGCTGAAATTTACACCCTTTCTAGATATTCCTGAACTCTGGATGGGTGGTCATCTCAGTTGTTCTAATTCAAAACTCCTCTCCACACTGACTGATTCAAACTGGTCTCATACTGACTTTGATAATCTGTTCTAATCTTCTGTCTTCACCTGGATCTAGCTTATTCTCTCCCTGAAACCTGTTTCTATACAACTGTCCCAGTAAATCTGCCCTCTCTCCTCTCCTCTCTGCACTGCTCTCTTAAGTAGCCTCTCTTTTCTGTTTTTGTGAGAGCTAGGCATATCCTACCCTGTCAAATCTTTCTCTGATTTACCCCTTTGTCTGCCTCTCAATTAGATATCACTTTCAAACAATTGGCTTACTTCTACAAACTGACTTAACCTTCCTTGTTTGGGATTAAAGGTGTGTACTAAGGCCATGTCTATATTCCAGCCAAAGTAGCCATGGTGCGGGATTAAATTGCCTCTACACTACATAGTGAATTTGAGGCCAGTCTAAGCTACATGAGACCTTGTCTCACAAAACAAAACAAAAGAAAAAGAAAAGCATACCAGGGCAGACATTCCAGCACATCACTCCAGCCCATGTGCGTTTCTCCTTCCAGCAAACACATGCTCAGGGCCAAGGAGATCTTCTTATGGCACACTAATCCTTTATCTTGTCCTACCTGACAGAACTCAAACTGTCCAGTGGAAGATGTTGCCTTAAACCCAAGGTCCTGTAGGCTGGTGAGATGGCTCAGTGGGTAAGAGCACTGACTGCTTTACCGAAGGTCCTGAGTTCAAATCCCAACAACCACATGGTGGCTCACAACCATTCCGTAATGAGGTCTGACGCCCTCTTCTGGTGTGTCTGAAAACAGCTACAGTGTACTTACATATAACAATAAATAAATAAATCTTAAAAAAAAAAACCCAAGGTCCTTTGCCATGGCCCAGGCAAAAATAAATCCCAAGACCCTTAACCCTGAAGAATCCAGAACTGTGGTGCTCTCCTTCCAGGCTCCAAGAGTACATGGAATGAGGTCCTGCTTCCATCTCTTGATTCTCAGACTCATATATTCCTCCTACTGGGAACATAATGCCTTATAAATGTCTATAATTCATTGTCTATACTAGTAGTTCTCAACCTTCCTAAAGCTGTGAACCTTTAATACAGTTCCTCATGTTGTGTTGAGCCCCAATCATATTTTCATTGCTACTTCATAACTGTAATTTTACTACTGTCAGGAATCATAATGTAAATATCTGTGGTTTTTTCCCATTGTCTTAGGCAACCCTTGTGAAAGAGTCGCTGAGCTCCCAAAGGGGTCACAGCCCACAGGCTGAGAACTGCTAGTCTATACCATCGCCTGGAGGGTTGTACAACTCATCCTTTCAGGGGATTGCCTGTGAGCTGGTATTTCTCTTGTGCTTTCAGCATACCAAGCTAGATCTGTACCTCGCCAGCCAGTTCTACAGAAGGCAGAAGGCAGTTAATAATGCATTTGTAAAGTGGGTCCTCCAGTCGGATCTTATGGTATTTTGAATCTGTAGACCACATACTGTATAAGTGGCTTCATTGTGGGTGCTGGCTGGGACTCTGGGAACAGGAAAGGCAACCCCATAGGAATGAAATATCTATTCCTATGGGGGACTAGGGGAAGCCTTTCTAGAATAAAAGAAAAGGATCTCATGTAGTAATCTAAGCACAAACTTCTCAAACAATAATGATACACAGGGGCTCACCATTGTCTTATTAGAAGGTCATTGGGTCAACCTCAGTAAGTAAAGATCCATGGATCCGCGTTTTTCTTTTCTTTCTTTCTTAAGTTTTCTCCTTTTGCTAGGGAGGGCATCAGGGCTTGCTGATGTTACTCTGTAGGTCTAGCTGGTCTGAAACTTGCTTATCTGCCTACCTCTACCTCCTAAATGCTGATACTAAATGCAAGCACCACCATGCCTGGCAGAGTCCACACTTTCCAAACCATTCACAAACCCCATCTCTGCCTCTGTGGCCATTCACCTGCTTATGGTGACAAGGAACATCATCAGCTCAGATTGTTTGGGCTATACGATGCCCAAGCCATGCAGGTGCCTCTTTGAGGGGCATTAACATCATTCTTTTTTTTTTTTTTTTTAAAGAGCATGTTTAATAAGTGTTTCACACAAACTTTCTTTGTAAGCACTCCTGTGTATGTTTTTTAAAGATTTATTTTATTTATTTTATGTGTATGAGTACACTGTACAGACGGCCATGAGCCATCATGTGTGTGGCTGCTGGGAATTGGACTCAGGACTTCTGCTGGCCCAGCTCGCTCCGGCCCCACTCACTCCGGCGTAATTCACTGTAACTGTCTTCAGACACACCAGAAGAGGGCGTCCAATCTCATGGGTGGTTGTGAGCCACCATGTGGTTGCTGGGATTTGAGCTCAGGGACTTCCGAAGAGCAATCAGTGCTCTTACCTGCTGAGCCATCTCGCCAGCCCAATAAATCAATCTTTTAAAAAAAAAAAAAAAAAAAAAAAAATGGGCTGGAGACATGGCTCAGCGGGTAAGAGCACTGACTGCTTTCCGGAGGTCCTGAGTTCAATTCCCAGCAATCACATGGTGGCTCACAGCCTTCTGAATGGGATCCGATGCCCTCTTCTGGTGTGTCTGAAGATAGCTACAGTGTACTCATATACATAAAAAAATAAACAAATAAGGCTGTCTAGATGGCTCAGCGACTAAGAGCACTGACTGCTCTTCCGAAGGTCCTGAGTTCAAATCCTAGCAACCACATGGTGGCTCACAACCACCCATAATGAGACCAGACACCCTCTTCCTGCCTGAAGACAGGTGCAGCAGTATCGAGTGGGGCTGGAGGGAGTGGGGCTGGAGGGAGTGGGGCGGAGGGAGTGGGGCAGGCAGATTCCTGAGTTCAACAGCAGCCACACACATGATGATTCACGGCCATCTGTACAGCTACAGTGTACTCATATGCATAAAATAAATAAAAATAAATCTTAAAAAAAAGAAAAAAAATCCTCTAAGCAACAAACATCTGGTGGGAGGTGCAAGAGATTTGGAAGCATCTGGAAGGGAAAAGAAGGATGCGGACAAAGAGGAAGGCTGGGGTGTCCACCTAACTGCTGGGAAGGAAGGGGAAGAAACGGAGGCTCAGAGAGCTTCCCAGAGTAGAATGTGGCTAAGGATGTGTTGGTGAGGCCACTCCATGTCTCACAGGAGCAGGCCTGCCTAGTCCCCTTGCTTACTCCACCACTGGCTGGCTGCCTGTGGGAAGGGTGGCAGATCCGAAGCAGCTGCCTGGGCATCTGTTACTCAGGCTCAGCACTCCGAGGCCCATTCTCATAGCTGCCATGAACGCCATCTGTGCTTGGAAAGGCGTTCTACTACTCGTTCATTGATTCATGACACATAGAGGGCATGCTGTGAGCAGGATCGAGGTACTCACAGCCTAGTCCTCAACTCCAGTTTGATGGATTGCCAGGACATATTCCCAGAATTTAGAAATGGACACATTTTCAGAATATCCCAAGGCTAACTGCCAGCGTATAGGTTCATTGTTACATTCGCAATGATTTTTTTTTTCTTTTGCGATTCTAAGGAAACTGTAAAATGGGTTTGGATTTTCTCTCATTGCATACAATCTACTGTACTAATTTTTATGGTGTAGTAAATCCAAGTATTAATAAAGTCTAGATATGACACAATAGCTACATTTTCACAAAATGTTTTGGAGAGAGGAAATATACACATCTCCAAGTACAATTTTTCCTCTTGTTTTCCTGTCATAACAAGCCTTATTTTAAAAGTATGTTTTGAGCCCAGCATGATGGTACATGCTTATAATCTGAGGAATTTAAGGTGAAATGAGCCAATTCAAGTCAGATTAGAATATATTAAAGGCAGGTTTATCGAGCAGGTGGGCAAGTTCACTTCCCCTAAGGAAGGGGGCCAGGAAGGGGGCCAGGAAGGGGCAGGAAGTCACCTCTGGGGAGGTGCCTCTGGGGGAAGGGCAGCCCAGCTCCTGGGCTGGAAAGTTCAGGGTTGGGGACAGGGTATGCCAGGTACAGACTGAGGGATGGTGGAAGGTCTGCTACTTTGATATGTAAAATATGCAGATCCTGAGGTCCAAAACCAAACACTTGGTAACACAGAAATTTCTAGGTTATTGTGAGATACTCTATCAAAAGATAACATATTGATTAATTAATAATTTTTCAAAAAGATCTCATTATGCAGTCCGGGCTGACTTCAACTTTTCCTCAATGCCTCAGTCTCAAAAAAATTTTTTTACAAGTATTTATCTCATTTTGTGTGTATTAGTGTTTTGCCTACACGTACATATGTGCACCACATTTGTGCCTATTGCCTGTGGAAGTCAGAGAGGGAGTTGGACCTCCTGGAACTAGCATTATGGGTGGTTGTAAGCCACTGTGTGGGTGCTGAGAATTGAGTCTTCCTCAAAAGCAATGAACGGTCTTAAGCTTTGAGCACCTTTCCAGCCCAATCTTCTTACTTTATATGTATATGTATATCTTAGGGTTTTACTGTTGTGAACCATGACCAAGGCAACTCTTACAAGGACAGCATTTAATCAGGGCTGGCTTACAGGTCATAGGTTCAGTCCATTATGATCAAGGCAGCATCCAGGCAGACATGGTGCGGGAGGAGTTGAGAATTCTCTATCTTCATCTCAAGGTTGCTAGCAGAATACTGACTTCGAGCAGCTAGGATGAGGGCCCATGTCCACAGTGGCACACCTACTCCAACAGGGCCACACCTACTCTAACAAGGCCACATCTTCTAATAGTGCCGCTCCCTGGGCCAAGCATATACAAGCTAACACAATGTTGTTTTCTTTCTTCCTTCCCTCCTTCTTTCTTTCTTTCTTTCTTTCTTTCTTCTCTTTCTAATTGTTTTTTTTTAAGATTTATTTATTTATTATACATAAGTACACTGTAGCTGTCTTCAGACACACCAGAGGAGAGCATCAGATCTCATTACAGATGGTTGTGATCCACCATGTGGTTGCTGGGATTTGAACTCAGGACCAGTTCAGTCAGTACTCTTAACCCATGGTTAAGCGGTTAAGCCCTCTGGTTTTTTGTTTGTTTGTTTGTTTGTTTGTTTTTTCAAGACACGGTTTCTCTGTGTAACCCTGACTATACTCACTCTGTACACCAGGTTGGCCTTAAATACAGAGATCCACATAACTTTGCCTCCCAAGTGCTGGGACTAAAGGTGTGTGGGCAATATGGATGGTTATGTATTTGTTTTCTATGGCTAATATAACAAATTATTTCAAAATTTAACATTTCTACTCTTCTTTATTCACTTCTGTTTATTTTATTTTATTTTTAAAGATTTATTAATTTATTTTATGTATATAAGTACACTGTAGCTGTCTTCATACACACCAGAGGGCATTAACCATTACGGGTGGCTGTGAGTGACCATGTGGTTGCTGAGATTTGAACGCAGGAACTTTGGAAGAGCAGTCAGTGCTCTTACCCGCTGAGCTATCTCGCCAGCCCCTTTATTTTTTAAAATAGAATCTCAAGGAGCCTAGCCTAGCCTCAGATTTGCTATCTAAGACAAGAATAGTGGCACGTGTTTTTCATATTGTCACTTGTGAGGCTCAGGCAGCAACAATGGAGAGTTCTGAGTCCACCTCAGCTGCCATAGTTAAACTGTCTGTTTTTTTTTTTTTAATGTTGCATAATTCAAGATTCTCCCAGATGTTATTTGGTTTTACTTTTTAATTTTTAAAGACAGGATCTCTAATATGTACCCCTAGAGCTATTCTGGAGCTCACTATGTAGGCCAGGTTGGCCTAGAACTCACAGAGATCCACCTACCTCTGCCTCCCAAGTGCTGTGATGAGCTGGACAGCAGAGACAGGCGGATCTCTGAGTTCGAGGCCAGCCTGGTCTACAGAGTGAGTTCCAGGATAGCTAGGGCTACACAGAGAAACCCTGTCTTGAAAAAAACCAAAAAAAAAAAAAAAAAAAAGACAAGTGCTGTGATGAAAGGCCTGTACCCCCACACCTGGCCTTGGTTTTGCCTTTTTAAAAACTCATCTTATCTAGTTAAGATGGATTCTCACTGTGAGAAAAAAAGTCAAGAGAAAGTGCCTACTAACCTCCCCAAAAGATAATCTGCTGCACTTGGTTTAACCCTTCCTCGATGTTTCACTTGCATGCAGTAGCCTCATTCTGGATAGCGCAGGGTACATTTAGCTTGTCTTTAGAAGTCAGCCAACTCTGCAGTCTGCCCATTACATTTCTCTCTTGTCTTAGCTCCTTTTTTCATATTTCTTTTCTCCACGAATCCATTGCACTACCCTCTACCAGCTCTTTTCTCTAACTCTTCTAAAGTAATACAAACTTCTCAGCCTTGTACTTGATGTACTCTTATGCATGTGTGTGCATGCACATGAGTATACACAAGTGTGTGGACTGGTCATATATAAATCATCATCGACAGGGTATGTCAGTGATAACCTTGACTGACTGAAAACTCACTATGCAGATCACAGTGGCCTTGAACTAACAGTCCTGCCTGCCTCTGTCTCTGAAGTGCTGGAATTAAAGGAGTGTGCCACTATGCCCAGCCAGCTACCTGCCTTGTTTTTGAGGCAAAGGGTAATGATTGTTACATTGGCAAATTGTCACCTGCTGTTTGAATCAATTGAGAAGGTGGCTGTGGGAACAGAGTCACCCTGTGTCATCAGATCCAAGCATGTTTATGCTTATGTCACGCTTCCCTTTATATGGAGATGGGCTGCTCCCCTGGACTCTCTGACTGGGAGGGAAGAGAAGAGTAAAACAGCCCAAGAGTAACGAGAGTGTATCCTTGAGAGCAGCTAGAGAGTGAACGTTCCCAGCAGAGGTTACTATTATTTACCCCATGATATTAAAATGTCTTCAGTGGGAAGGAAGGAAAGCAGGAAAGTTCATCAGGGAGCCAGCTGACAGTCTCCACTTGGCTTCTGCTGGATGTTAGGAGAGTCCAATTTGGTGATATAAACTCTGCCTGTTCTATCAGCTCTTTTACTTGGGAGCCTCACCCAAGGGACACTCCACTCTGCCTAGGAATATCTGGGGAATTCCAGCTGAATGTCTCAATGGAGTTTCCCCCACTCAGCTTCTGCTGGAGTTTTGAGCTCGAGATGTGATGGTGTTTTGCTAAGTATCCACTCATCCAAATGAAAAATATTGCTATCACAGATTATTCTCTGCAATATATAGAACAGGACCTCTCACTGAAGCTGGGTATCATTGATTCAGCCAGGCTGGCTGGCCAGAAAGATCCAGAGGTCTTCCTGTCTCTAGAATCCCTGGTGCTGGGATTCTAGCACACGTTGCAGCATCTGGAGTTCCAATCCAGATCCTTGGTCTTGCACAGCAAGCGTTTTACTAACTAAACCAAGTCCTCAGCCCCTCATTTAGTCCTCACAGCTCATTCTCAACCTCAGTCGAATTTCAGGACACTTCCTCTCACTCCACATCATTTAAAACAGGATGATAAAGGGTGGGGTTGAGAGATCTGTCACAAGGCCTCTAATGACCCTAATGTATGGACAGGGTTGAAAGTGACTTAGTATAAGTTCCGGGATCATTGCTCTATTCCTGCATTCTTCCTTTTCATGAATCGATTCCCCTCAACTCCCTACGAAGTGAACATGAAGTCTTCTGCTTTCCCCAACACTTGGTGCTAAGGATCAAACTTGGGCTTTGGCTAGGTGAAGTAAAGCTCTACCATTAGGTGGACACTCCCAGTCTCGTCTGTCTGTCTGTCTGTCTGTCTGTCTGTCTGTCTGTCTGTCTGTATTTATCTATCATCTATCTATCTATCTATCTATCTATCTATCTATCTATCTATCTATCTAT
>JADRCD010216504.1:11593-22388 GCA_019843815.1 Montemys delectorum
TATCTATCTATCTATCTATCTATCTATCTATCTATCTATCTATCTATTTATCTATCACTATATAGTCTTCAACTCAAAATCTGCCTGCCTCAGACTCCAGAGTGCTGAAATATAAATTATGCCACGACTCCTGGATCAGCCACTGCTTTTCTGAAATCAGTAACTTCCCTCTGACCCAATTCAATACCACCCAGTCCTAAAGTGGTAGATGTACGACTTGACTCTGGTAGCTTTCTAGAAGTTCCAGGCTTGATGTTTTAATGCTTCCCATTTTAACGTATGGTATTGATTGTCTCACTGCAAACCAACCTGGAAACTTCATATCTTACAATGACCATGTCTTTGATCCAGTGGGCTGGGTGGGGGGTGGGGGGATGGGGATTGTAGCTCTCTGTTCCAAGTAGTGTTGGAAGGGAAAGATGGACTGGGACTCAAAAATATGTCTCGTTTCCAACCCCCACTGCATTCTTCTCAACAAAGTAGCTGGACTACTTTATACAATGGCTCCGGGTCTTTGAGAACATGAGTAGAAGCTGTCTGGTTTTTATGGCCCTGACCTAGAACCAGCATGGGATACCTTTGCCATATGATATTAGTCAGATGAAAGCACAGGCAAGTCCAGATTCAAGGAGAACAAAAACAGAATCTACCTTGCATGAAGAGGACCAGCATGTGTAAACAGGGGGCACACAGGTACGCAACCAGTGGAGGAGAATATATGTCAGTTGGAATCATTGAGGGTGGATGGATGGATGGACGCATGCATGCATGGGTGGATGGGTGATTGAATGGACAGGTCAAAAAATGTAAGTCATTGATTTCAGGGTGTGACTCAGTGGAAGAACACTTGCCTAATGTGTGTGAGGCCCTAGGTTTGATCCTCAGTACCAAACACGAAAACAAAATCCTTACAAGAGACAGATTGTCACCAATTGTGACTGTGTACACCTGTAACTTCAGTATTTAGGAAGGCAAGGCAGAAGAGTTATGAGTTCGAGGGCAGCACAGGATACATAGCAAGACTGTCTCACAGAAATCATTTTTAAAAATAGACTGTGTGAAACATGGAACTTTTAGCTAGACCAGGAGGAATTGTAGGCACCAGGCCTAAGTCAGGTAGGACAGAGGGCAGGTAGAGAAGAACATGTCCTGGGATAACAGAGCAAGGGCAAGCACAATGAGCAGCAGAGGCTCTTCAGCTCAAAATGACAAGTTTTAATCACTAAGCTCAGAGCCTGGCACAGAAACTGAAGACAGAAAATTGAGAGCCAAAGGGCCAGGGATAACTTGATGAGGAGGCACGTATCTGTAATCTCAGCACTTGGTAGGTTAAGCAGGCAGAAAGCCAAGCTAAGTACAAGTCAAGTTTCAGCCTAAGCTACATAGTCAAGCCCTATCCCAGAAATGAAAGGAAGGAGAGGAGAAGGAAAGGAGGGGGGAGGGAGAGGCAGCAGAGAGAGCATGTGAGGTATGTACTGTATATGGTAGTACTTGCCTGGAATTCCAGCACTCAGGACGCTGTTGTAGGCAGATTGCCTGGAGTTTGAGGCCAACCTGAATCACATAGTGACTTTTGTCTAGAAACCTGGAGGTAAAAAGAGCAAGAGAATAGGACATCTCTCTATAGGGCACAGGGACAAGGTGGCCAGAAGCCAACAGTTTCTGATGGCTTGGCTCCAAAGAAAGCCATTATCCTCCTTCCGATCAATAATGCCCAAAAGGATGCCCTGGTATTGGCATCCACTTCTGTGTGCCATCCTGCAGCCACAGAAAGCCACTGTGTACTGATAGGCACTCTCTGGTCTACAGTGTCAAAGCATATGCCATATAGGCTGAGTTTTCCCAGTCACCTGATAAATAACCATTCATTACTCAAGCCCCATTGTTTATACTGAAAACTACCCAACCTATTATGCAATACATTTTGTGTTTTATTACCTGCTGCGGATACCAGTTCAGTTCAGACCTGTGTCTAGGAAAAAGTATAAAGTGATGGAAAGTTTGCTCTTAGCATATCCTTTTTCAAAATTACATTTTAAAATATCCATTTTATTCTATGTGTATATGTGTACCACATCCATGTAAGTACTCAAGTATATGTAGTGCAATATATGTGTGCATGTATGAATGTAACCACAGAGGCCAGAAGAAGTCGTCATATACCCTGGAACTGTAGTTACAGGCAGTTGTGAGCTGCCTGATATGGATGCTGGGAACTGAACCTGGATCATCTGCAAGAGCAGCAAGAAGTAAGTGCTACTAACTGCTGAGCCACCCTCCAGCCATGTAAATTAAAATTTAATGTATGGTGAGTATGCATGGGCACACATGTGCGATCATGTGTAAGCATGTGTGTATACAGCTCAGCATTCCCCAGCATACGATGGCACATGTGTAGAGGTCAGAGGACACTTCAAAGGAGTCAGAGCTCTCTTCTTCCAAATATATATCACGGGACTGAACTGAAGCAAGTCATCGGGGGTCGTGGGGGTGGGCAGTAAGGACTTTATCACACTGAGCCACCTCACTGGTCTAGCAGATTCTTTCTAAGATGTCCCTCCCCCTTCTGCTGCCTCCCTTCCCCCCCCCCCCCCCCCCCCCCCCCAGCATCCTTTCTGGATCATCTGTTCCATCTACCATCTCTTGCAGGAGTAAATAGCTCTTAGCGTGAGCTGATGGTAACCTATTTTGGATGGGGAGGGTGTTTCTCAAACTATGATGTGGTGACCAGCCTCCAAGTTGGCCCCTGGAGCCTCCTTTAGTCACAGTGCTGCCTGTCCTGTCCTTCCACAGGAAGTGTTGGTTTCTGTGACAAACAGACTATGAGTGCTCTGAGGTAGAAGTATGCTGCTCCCATTGCTCGGTTGTTCCATTGCTCTGAGGCTTTGGTTACTGGGTGCTCTCTTTCTCATCGACTCCTATCCCCCCATCTCTGTCTCTCTGCCTCCGTTCGCGTCTCTGTTCCATCTTCTCCTCCCCATCCGGTCCGATAACCTGGAAATATGATGTCACGTTGCGAGTGGCCCTGTGGAGAGGCCCACATGGTGCTGACTGCAGCCTCTGAGCATCCGGCGTTCTCTGAACGTGGAAGGCAGATTTCCCCCAAGACAGTTTAACCACAACCATGTGAGAAACCCTGAGGCAGAACCATCCAATCAAGCTGATTCAAAATTCTCCAGCTCCAGGAACTCTGAAAGCAAAGAAGTGTGTGTTCTTTTAAGTGGCTGTACTCCAGTAATTTGTCATGCAGCCATAGAAACTTAATACAGACAACGATGGTGCGTGTCAGAAGTCTCTGGAGGGCTTGCTGGGTGTGTGCTTCCCGGGTCACAGTTAAATGAAAGACATCTTTGGAGCAAAAGCCAGGAATGAATCACCTCTCTCTCCCTCCCCCTCTCCCTCTCCCTCCCCTTTCCCCTTCCCTCACCCTTCCTTCCTCCTCCCTCTCCTTCCCGCTCCCCTTCCCCCTCTCTCTCTCCCTCCCCTTCCCCCTCCCTTTCTCCCTCCCCTTCCCCCTCCCCTCTCCCCCTCCCTCCCCTTCCTCCTCCCCTTCCCCCTCTCCCTCTCCCTCCCCTTCCCCCTCCCCTTCCCCCTCTCCCTCCTCTTCCCCCTCCCCTTCCCCCTCTCCCTCCCCCTCCTCCCTCTTCCTCCCCTTTCCCCTCTCCCTCTCTCCCTCCCCCTCCCCCTCCTTCTCTCCCTCTCTCCCTCTCCCTCTCCCTCCCTCTGGAATGGGGTAGAGTGGGTGTACAAGTGCCTCAGCAGCAGCAGCATACCTGTGTGGCAGTCAGAGGACAGCTCTATGGTGTCAGTTCTTTCCTTTCTCCTTTATATGGGTTCTGGGGATTGAGCTCAGATCACCAAGCTTGTGAGGCAAATGTTTTACACACTGAGCCATCTTGCCATCTATTTTATTTTGTTTTATTTTTTACTTTTTACTGGTTCTTTGTGAATTTCACATCATGCACTCCAATCCCACTCATTCCCCCCTCCCCTCACACCAGCCCTACCCTTGAACTTCTCCCCAAAACAGAGGAATCTCATTGTGGAAGCTGTAGTGTGTCACACAGTATGTCACACTTTTGCCCATACTTTTTTTTTAATTGCAAATGTTCATTACAATGACTTCTTGGTCTGGTATGAAGCCTGTGGATCATTACTGGAACTTCATTAGGACTCCTCTTTGATATCCTGTTGCCCTGTGTCATGGAGATCCTGTAGTTTCAATCTGTAGGGCCAGCCCCTTCATGCACTTCGGCAGATCGTAGATGGGGTAGTGGGCCAATTCAAAACCCTGGGTCTGGGCCTAAGAGGTATCTGAGCTGTTCAGGCCATTGGCTCTTCTGCTCTCAGCAACCCCCATTACCAGGGCCAGTTCTAACCTGCTGCCCAGGTGAGGTGCAGGACCTGCTCTCCTGAGTACTGCAGTCGGTGAGGGACTTGCCCAGTTCTCCCACTCTCATGACCCTGGGGCCATAGATGGTGAGAAATGATGAGGAGGGGAAGGCATTTCTCCCTTGTCTACACCACAGCAGACAAGAGGCTCTCCTGAATGCTGCATCCGGTGAGGGGCAGGGTCAGCTTTCCCACTCTGATGACCTCAGGGCCAGCTCTCTTGCCTGCCATTGGTGGCAAAGGACAAGGGGGAGGAGTCATCACTTCCTTGCCCATGTCACTATATGACAGACAAGTTGTGGGGCCAGCTTTCCCATCCTCACACCCTCAGGGCTGGCTGTGCCCCCCCCCATCAGGGTCAGCTCCATTGAGCTGCCAAGGTGAAGGGCAGGGCCAAATCTCCTGCCCACCCCCATGGTGAGGGCGAAAGAGAAGGGAGGGGATCTCTCCCTGCTGCTGCTGCTGCCACCACAAGAGGCAGGGCCAGCTCTTCCATCCTCTTGCCCTCAGGCCAGCTCACCCACAGCCCCCACATCCCACATCCCTGGACAGCTCTACTGTGCTGACCAGACAAGGTGCAAGGCCTGCTCTCATGAGTGCTGCAGCTGGTGAGGGGCAGGGCCTGCTCTCTGACACTGATGACTTCAGGACCAGCTCTCCTGCCTGCTGTAGGTTTCAAGGAACACAGGGGCCAGGGGAGTGGGGGGAGGTCATTCTCCCTTGCCTATGTCACTGCAGGGCAGACAAGTTGCAGGGCCAGCTCTCCCACACTCACACCCTTGGAGCTAGCTCACTCCTGAGTGAGGTAACCCAGAACCAAAAGGACATTAGCCAAATGTGAATATTAGCCAAAAAAGGACAGGATAACCACACATCATCAACAGACCCAAAGAAGTCGAATCACAAGGAGGGCCCAAGGGAGGATGGTTGAAGGGGAAACAAAATAGTTATCAGAGTCAATGGAAGGAAGGAACTGAGTAACTGAGTGGAAGAGGGGAGGGGGAGGGGAGGGGAGCAGATCATGCATAGGGAGAACAGGGGAGAGAGAAGAGAGATTGGTGGTGGTGGTGGGGGGAGGTTGGTCCCAGAGGGTCTATGGCGGAAACTCTACCTGATACTCCTAGCAGTAGGGAATCCTGAAGTGACCACTTCTTGTAGCCAGGCAGGACTCCCAGTGGATGGATAAGGACAGCAACCTTCACACAAAACCTTTGACTCAAAATGTGCCCTGCCTACAAGATGTACCAGGACAAAGATAGAGCAGAGACAGAGGGTATGGCCAACCAATGACTGTCCCAAGTTGAGATCCATCCTACAGGCAAGAACCAATCCCTGACACTATTAATGATGCTCTGTTATGCTTGCAGACAGGAACCTCAAGTAACTGTCCTCTGAGAGGCTCCACCTGGCAGCCAATGGAAAAAGATGCGGGGACTCACACCCAAACATTAGGTGGCGCTCAGGGAGTCTTATGGCAGAGTTGGGAGAAGGATTGAGGGACTAGAAGACAGGGACTCCACAAGAAGACCAACTGAGTCAACTAACCTGGACCCTTGGGAGCTCCCAGAGACTGAATTGCCAACCACAGAGCAAGCATGGGCTGACCTAGGCCTCCTTGCACATATGTAGCTGATGAGCAGCTTGGTCTTCATGTGGGTCCCCAATAACTGGAGCAGGGTTTGTACCTGAACCTGTTGCCTGCCTGCCTGCCTGTGGACTTGGCACCCCTGATTAGCCTCAGTGGGAGAGGATACGCCTAGTCCTGGATCAACTGGACACCTCAAGGGGGGGGCTTCCCCTTTTCAAAAGAGAAGGGGAAGGTAGAATGGGGGAAGGACTTGCATGAGGGGGAACTGGGAGGAGAGGAAGGGCTGATATTGGGTTGGTTGTAAAGTGAATAAATAAATAAATAAATTTAAAAACAACAGCAACAAAAATTAAAATAAAGGAGAAATCCCCAGTGTATTTATGAATAACAAGGTTAGGAGAAGGGGACCTAGGCACTTGGGACAATGACAGGGAAGATTGGAAAATAGAAGTGAGACAACTGTAATGAGTGGCCCTCAAGACTATAGGCCTAAGGTAGGTAGAAGAAACGAATGGAATGTTTTCTAACACAAATGAATGGTTGAGTTGACTCACCAAGTCTTCTTTGTGTTCACTAACATCAGCACTAAGCTCCTTAAGTGTGGTTTATCCAGAGAGGAGGTACCTCTGTGAGACTAGAGTAATAAATCTCAGATTTGAAAAGGATCTTCTACCATTGTGAGATTGCAATTTACAACCTTCTTAGCAAACAACCCTCTAACTAAAATGAAGCCGATGACAAAGGAGCTCTCGCATCTTTTCCTCTTATCTTTCCAACTTCATCATTCTAGAACCTTCTTACCTAGCTATGGCCAGGGACACATTTTTACAGTATCCTCCCATTGACTCTACAGAGGAGCAAAAGCAGTGTTTTCTTTTACCCACAGCAAGGCTTGTGATTAAGTAATATATAATGAAAGACAGATTAATAGAAGAAAAACACACAAATTTATTACTACCCATTTTATGTGACATGGAAGCCTTGAGACATGAAGAACCAAAGGAAGAGCAAAACTATTTTGGCTTAGGCTTGATGAAGAGTGGACAGGAGTTCAGGGGTGTGCTTGAACAAAGAGATCGTGAGCTCATGCTAATAAACGAGGGTGAACTCAGCAAGCCTGTCTGTTCAGATTCTTCTGGGCGGCTCTGTGTCTTTGAGGATAAACACGTTCCTTTCCTGCCAGGATGAGAAGGGCACCCTTGGAATGAAGGTTTTACGACCTGCTTCAGAGGAAAAGGGCAGTGAGACCTCTCTGCTTTTGCTGTTCTGGTGCCATGGTGCCATGTTTGGGGGTTAGCATGTCCTGAACACCACTAGTTTCCTGCATTTATAGCTGTCTATGTCCTCGTCAGGAAGCTTTCCAAACACTATTGTGCCTCTTTCTTCCAGCTCCTCCCCCCACTTTCTGAAATAATTAACGACAGTAACAGGAACTGCACATAGCACATCTTTGGTCCACTCTGAACTAGACATTGTCTAGATGGTCCATGAATGCTAACATTAATTTTTGCTAAGACACTAGGATAGCCATATTTCAACTCTTGCTGTGTAGGTCAGAAGGCCACAGACTTCCAAGTGGCTGAGCTCAGGTTTTATATATATAAATATATATTTAAAATACTATATAACCGATATAAATTTATATAAAATATACTTATATATAAATTAAATATATTATATTGTATGGGTGGGAGCAAGGTCTTACGTAGCTCAGGTTGGCCTTGAACTTGAGATGTAGTCTAGTATGACTCTGAATTTCTGATCCTTATGTTTCTATCTCCCAAGTGCTAAGATTACAGGAATGTACCACCGTGACTGAGCCCAGGGCCTCATGCATACGAGGCATGCCTTCTATCAACTGAGCCACAGTTCCAAGCTCTAGTATTTAACTTTTAAATATTTGTTTGTTTGTTTGTTTGTTTGTTTTTGAGACAGGGTCTTACTATGTAGCTATGACTGTCCTAGTACTCACTATATAGCCCGGGCTGTTTTCAAACTTGAAATAGTCCTCCTACCTCAGCTCCTGGATGAACAAGGATTTAGTAAGCAGATGGGTTTGAGTCCAGATTTCCCATTCTGGGACATCCCAGATCTTTCATGTCCCAGGTGGTAACAGCATCCTGATCATGCACTCCATCAGGGAGTTTGATCCGGTTCCATCCCTAGAACCCATGCAACAAGCTGAATGTGATTATATACATCCAGAATCCTAGCACTGCCACAAACATCCAGCTTTCTTACAGCATCTTGCTGCATAGCCCTAGCTGGCCTTGAACTTTAGATCCTCCTGCCTTTATAAGTACCACATAACACCTGGCACGTTCTTGTCACGTTGCCCAGACTGGCCTTGAACAAACTTCCTAGCTCAAGCAATCTTTCCAGAATGAAACTTTTTTTTCTTGGTTCTGAGGATGATTGCCTTGTACATGCTAAGCAATCACTCTACCATTGAGCGTGGTTGCTGTCTACTTGAGATAACTTTTTAAACTTTATTTTCTTCTCAGTATTAGACATCTCTTGTCTGATGTTGAGAAACAAACATATAATCTTAGGCCTCAATACTTTTTTGTGCACCAGGTTTTTAGGAAAATAACTTGAATAAATGAAAAATCCTTTTGAAAAATCCACTTTTCTGTCAAAGAAAGAGGAAGGGGAAGTGTTGTGGATTGTTCAAATGCTATTTGTTTTAATTTGGCTCCCCAAATCACATGGGAACCGGCACTCTGCCTGTAAGACGCTGAGGGTTTCTGCTCCCAGTTGCCTCTAATTGGTACAATCCCAGCACTTGGGAGGTAGAGGCAGGCAGATTTCTGAGTTCGAGGCCAGCCTGGTCTACAGAGTGAGTTCCAGAACAGCCAAAGCTATACAGAGAAACCCTGTCTCGAAAAAAAAAAAAATTAAAACAATAAAAAAATAAATAAATAAAATTGCGGTGGCCAATGGCTGGGCTGGGAGACAGAGGCGGGACTTTAGGGTATGGAGACCGAGAGAAGGAGGATTTAGAACTGTCATGCAGGGAAGCAGAAAGACCAGGCCTGAGAAGTGCAGGACAGAGAGACAGCCAACATGTAAGAGTCTCAGATCTCGGATCGGATCGTGATCTAGGAGGGCTGCAGGCCTGAGTCTGTGGTGGCAGCCAGTATGGAATACAGTTTTTAGAAAGTAATGATTCAGGAATATTGGAGGGAAGAGTGTGTTAGCCGCAGGGAGGTTTGGAAGTGCCCAAACATTGAGCTGCTAAGGGCATATTAAAAATAAGGTGTGTGTGTGTGTGTGTGTGTGTGTGTGTGTGTGTGTGTGTCTTTCATTTGCAAATTCAGAGCATTGGGGTGGCAGCAAGAAGCATGCATCCTTTTGGGAGTTTAGATTGGATTAATATATTACTGCTTCAGGAAAGTACTAATTTAAAAGTATGTATTGCCCAGTCATAGCAGGGTATGTGTTTAATTCCAGCACTTGGGAGGCAGAGGCAGGTGGATCTCTGAGAGTCTGAGGGTGGCCTGGCTATGTGATGACATCCAGGACAGTCACGGCTATGTGGTGAGAAAGAAAATAGAAAAAGTATGACCTAGACATGTAGCTCAATAGTAGAACATCTGCCTAGCATGCCCAAAGCCCTAGGCTTGATCTCCAGCAGCCATTCCTCCCACCTCCACCCCAAAGGCACTTCAAAATAACTCAGAGTGTTTGATTTGGGAAGTTGAGGCAGGAGGATTGCCTTGATTTTGAGAAAGCCTGGGTTAAATGTGTCAGGTCAGCCAGAGCTACAAAGCAAAAGCCTGCCTGAAAACTAGGGACAACAAAATTAAGAAAGGAAGGACGAAAACAAATCATTTTGAATCAGAATTTTCTAGCATAAAGCTAGGGAATTTTCTTTTCTTCTCTTTGGATTCTGGGAAAGTTATATGATTTCATGAATTTATCATTTTGCTCCTAACTGGTTTGAGTTCAATTTGTTTAGCTTTCATACAGGCCTGTCTTTATGGTTTATGGAAGTTTTCATTTGTTTGTTTGTTCGTGTTTGTTTTTGTTTTGCTTTTTGTTTTTAATTATCAACACGGACCCACCCAAGGTCACCAATGATAGCAACCATAACTATCACCTTCCTGAAGACATTCGGCCTTCAATAAAATGCTGTATTTTCTCAAGTCTTTGCTTCATGTGTGAGTCTTCAAAGGTTAAACAGAGCACTTCAAGACATTTTTTAAAAATCGAAAGTTTGATGTTGGGCATGATAGCACATGTTTATAATCTAAGAGGTTCAGGCAGGAAGATTGTCACAAGTTTAAAGATAGCCAGGGCAACACAGTGAGTACTAGGGCATCTGTGGCTATATAGTAAGATCTTATCGCAAAAAGCAAAAAACAAAAATAAACAAAATTTTTGTAGTTGAAGTTATAGTTTCAAAGCTACAAAGACAACCTGGCACCTTTAGGAGCTGCAGTAGATTTTATGAAGCTAACACCCACAAAGCTCCTTTGGTTATCTTCTAGCACCTGGCTATTGCATATCAGTTTCCTGACTGTGGCCATCTTGAATCTGAGCAACTGTGATCACCAACAATTGACCCTCATCTCTGGGAGACTGAGCCTTCGTAGAGAGAGGAGGCTGACTCACAGGCTTATATGTGGAGGTCTCTGTGTAATTACTTTCTCTCTCTCTCTCTCTCTCTCTCTCTCTCTCTCTCTCTCTCTCTCTCTCTTTCTCTCTCCCTTCCTTCCTTCCTTTTTTTGTTTTGTTTTGGTTTTTTGGTTTTTTTTGTTGATTTTTTTTTTTCAAGACAGGGTTTCTCTGTATAGCCCTGGTTGTCCTGGT
>JADRCD010216505.1:0-31569 GCA_019843815.1 Montemys delectorum
CACACACACACACACATACACACATACTGTTAAGAGTCCAAAAAACAATGTCAAACTAAAGAACCACAACATCTATGCAGAGGGCCTGGTGCAGATTCCATGGAGGATCTGTGATTGCTGTTTCATTCTCTGTGAACCCTTATGATCCCTCCTTAGTTGATTCTAGAGGCCATGTTGCTGTGGTGTCCTCTATCCCTCTGACTCCTATAATCTTTCATGTCCCTCTTCTATTCCCCAAGTCTCACTAATGTATGGCTGTGGTTACCTGCCACTGCTCTCATCAGCTGCTGGAGAAAGCTTCTCTGATGATAATTGAGCTATGCACCGATCCCATGGATCCTATGAGTATAGCAGAATATTATTAGGATGTATTTCATCAACTCCCTCTCTCTCTCTCTCTGTGTGTGTGTGTGTGTGTGTGTGTGTGTGTGTGTGTGTGTGTGTGTGTGATTTTTGGCTCTACCCTAGATATCTGAGCCATCTTGTTTCTCAATCCTGGCCATCTAGGCAGTGTTGAGAGTATAGTCTTTTTTGTAGTGTAGGCCTCAGGAGAAACCAGTCATTTGTTGGCCGTTCCCACAAGTTTTGAGACACCATTTCCCCAGTGTGTCTTGCAAGCAAGTCAGGTCAAAGATTTTGTGGCTGGATTGGTGTCCCACTCTTACCACCAGGAGCCTATCCTGGCTAGAGAAGATGTCTGGTTCAAGCTTCATATCCTCCATTATTAGGATCCATCAGTAGGAACCACAGTCATAGGTTCCAGAAAGTTTCAATTATTGTCTAAACAGTATTTAAAACACAGTGTTTCTATTTTCTTGGCTTATTTTTAGTCTTTCCGTATAGCTTAGGGTGTCTTTGAAATCACGGTCTTCCTACATCAGTCTCTTAAGTGCCCAGATTGATTAACTTACTTATGTGTAAATATAGAAAATGCCCGAAACCAATCTAAAGTGTTTTCCAATGGAGTCATGGCTTACTCTCTTCCACACAATTATTTTCCCAGTGTAGAGCTGGGAAAAAGTAAACAGTGTCTATGAACACATAGCTCTGTTTTTGTCAGCAAGAAAGATGCAGAAATCATTTTATTACCTCACAAATCCTAAGGACACTCACTTGGGAAAACTGGACCCTGTACTAAGAAAGTAGACCATTTGCATGTAGAGCATTATTGGAATTGGTGTATTGGACATAATTTTATTATGCTTTTTTCTATGAAGACAGCTTAGTCACACCACACAAACTCCTTACCCTAAAGTTACAATAATCTGTAGGCATGCATATAGAAATCATCATATAATACTTGGTATGTGTATTTATTGAGATATGAATTTCTTATTTAAAAGCTTTTTTGGTATTTTTAAACATCTTTAAGTTTCAACTTCTTTATGGAATTTTGACTGTTTTTCTTTGTTTACTTTTTTTAAAAAAAAATAGACCGATCACTTCCAAACTCAGAAAGTACTCATCATTGGGCTTTTTACATAAAGTGATTTACTTTTTTTCAGAAGGTTTTCTTGTTCATAAAATGTTGTCCAATTTAAGTAAACCAACAAATAAATAAATTTGCATATTCAGCATATCTTTTATTCACAGAATATTTTTCTTGGAAAAAGAAGATGAAATTTGGTTTTTCAATAAGATATAGTCACACAGGTCTAAGGTTGTTCAAATGTATTAGAAACATGCATTACAATTTGTGTTTAAATTAGCAAGAAGTTATAATAAGATATAAATCACATCTCTATTGAAGGGGATGACAAATAATTCAAATTTTCCTCGGCATATTGTTATAAATTATTTTATAATTATTTTACAAAATATTGAAATGTATAATAGTAGAGGAAAGGTGTGACTTATTTAGCTCATTCTATGAGTGCTTTATTTATAGACAAAACCAAACTTACCTTTTCTAAATTAAATAAATAGTATGTGAAACTGTCATGTCATATTGCTAGAAGTGTTTGGGGCTTTGTCAGGTACTCACATTTCCTCCTAGTTTCACATTTGTTAATTTTCATTCTGGAAGATAATCTGACTTGCCTTTTGACAATTCAGGACAACTCACAACACTGTCTAATACAAAGCAGTCATGAATATCTTCTAACTGAACAGCAGAGTCCTATGGGTAGTTGGGAATAAATCATCAAACCAAAGTTAATTATATTTGTGTCATTTATTGAAGTTGGACAAATGGAGAAGATTTCAGCAATACAGTTGTTTGAAGTTTGGCTTTACTTGAGCTAACTTCCTCTTTCAGAAACATGTAGTTTTATAGCACAAATACACATTCTTAACATGCATTACTTTTAGAAAACTAGCCTAAATTGTTGATTATGTTAAGGTTAAGTATTACCAAGGAAAGTACTAAGTTGGATTGGAAGTATAATTATTTCAGATCCTCTGAGAAACCATCAGGAAAGGACCAATAAATGGGGTCTTAGATCTGTAACCAATTATCTCTTCATGCATTTCGACTAATCTGACATATTGAAATGATTAAAATTCAGTGATTATTATATTGAAACTTTCTCTTACTTGAATCCAAATTGATCGTATTTTTTCCCAATTTTCTTCTCTATAATTTAAGGCTTCTAGAATTGTGGCTTCCATTGGATGTAGACATTTTTTCTTGACTAAATTTTTTGATGAGACATTTCCAATATTTCTCCTATACACCCATCATTAGCCTATTCTTTCATGCATTCATTGGATTAATAGTCATGCAATTTGTACATTAATCCCACATCAATTATATATTATGTGTAGCAATAGCTTAGTAATATAAACTAGTAAGTTTAAACTCAATACCATTTCTTCAGCTCACTCTCTTTTATTCTTCTGAAAAATTTGATTGAATCCCACTTTTATTAATGTATTAATGGACAATACATTATGCTGATAATAATTGTGAATGACTACCATTAGATGTGTGGTGGCCAAATCTTTCACTACAATATTCTGGCAGTGGTGGTACCAGAACCTGCAGGTTTTCATGAGCATGTTTCAAGACAACTTAAAAAATAGTCTGTTCTATTCACTTGTTAGGGCCTCTTTTCTCTCAAATTACTTTGACAGCTAATATGTATTTTCTCTCCAAGGTATTTCAGAGAAATTCTGCAATAGGAGATACATACTATATATAAATCATTCTTCTGTTTTTCTGTGTTGTTAAAAGAATGATTTCTGATGGACATTCGTTTTTGAATATGTGAGTTCATGAAATACATAGCAAGCCAAACTAAAAGAACAAATAGAGATAATAGACAGACAGACAGACAGTCAGATGACAACAAAACTTCAATTAAATCAGGCACTCAAAACTTCCAGTGGAAGTTAACTGGAAGATGTTTTAGGACAACAAGCTAAAGTTACTGACAGAGACAGTCCTATACAGGGAAGAGTAGGCAATATGGAGAAACTTCCAGGTAATGAAATGAATAGTGACTGACAAGAGACACAAGAAATTTCATGATTCACAACATCTAGCAGAAACAAACTGAACAGTTGATAGAGCAAGCTGGAGTTCCCAGCTCAGCTTTCTTGCCATGGATGAGGCACCTATGGCTGAAGTTCCAGCTTTTCTTTCCCATCATAGTCACTTGCAGAGTGTAGGATAAATAGAAAGCACTATTAGAGATGACTAATGTTCTGGCTGTTCTCAAGAACTCTTGGACTGTTTAGTTGCTCTCTTTCTTTTCTATCACAGAGTCAGTGGGATAATTTCATCTCCAGACAAAGGACCCAATCTGGAGTACACATTAAGGTAAGTATGTTTGTGTCTGCAAGAGGTGACAAATAAGTCTTCTCCCAGACATTACTTTTCAGTGAGCTTAAGAGACATGATAACTTAACAGATTAATAGCATTATATCTGTGCAGAGAGATTTCCTCTGATTAATTTGAAATACTTATGGGATTCATTTTTCTGCATTTTGCAAAATTGTCTCTTGAATTCTAATGACCTCTTATATTTTATTTCTCAATTATTTTTCTTGTTGGTTTGTCAAAAAGACATTTTGATGTGATTGACAATGGTTACAAAGAAACACTGAAAACAATTATTCAGAAGAGTTGTCAACAGAGCATAGTCCCAGACCTGCTTATGCCAGTCCTCCAAGTCTCAGTTAACTTCAAATTCATAATTTCTTACCATTCTCATGGCTCTGTGTATGTTCTTCATGATATTGAAATATTTTAGAACTGCAGCCATATGCTCATGGATCAAGAGAATGCCACTTCAATTTTAATTTACAGAAGTCTTCTGTGTTTGTCATTTTGACCTAATCTTTAAACTTACACAGGTATAGACCTACACTGATAAAATATTCATGATAGCAGTACAAAAAACAGGATGCAAAGTTGGCTTCGTGGTAAATTTGCTTGCTGGCAAGACTGAGGACCTAAGTTCTTTCGCTGGATTCCACATGATTAAAGGAGAGAATCAATTACTCCAACTTGCCTTTGGACCTCCAAACATGTGAACATTGTCACATATAAGTACAAAACTACACACAAATTAATTAATTTCAGAACTTGTAGAAAATTTATATAGTTTTGTCTTGATTTAATATCTTAATATCTAAAATATCTTAATATATATATATATACACATGTATATTACAAGGATCATATGTGAGAAGTCAACATTGTATATATTGAAGAAATACTTTCTGTAAATTAAAATATATTTTAAATAGTGATGGCTATATTAATACAGTAACAGGTTTTCATAACTTTAGTCTGTTCCCAAGCTTTATTTTAAATTGAATGCATTTATATTTCATTACACCTGTCTAGAAACATTCTGTCTGCAGAACTTGGTACTTTTATGTAATTTATTCTTTTTTCATTTCCCAAAATTGAAGTTTCTTGAACTCTATGAACCTATTTATACTAGATATAGTCATGCTTTGGTTTTATGATTTTATTTCTTTGATATCAGATGTATATCAAGCTACCCTTAAGCTTTCTGTAAGTCAGAGATATGGCCTCTAATTCCTTCATCTTTCTGCCTCTACCTCTGAATTTTCAGGCATGTACCACCATATTTGGTTCATGTAGTTCTATGGAACAAGCCCAGGGCTTTCTGTATGCTAGACAAGAACTCTACAGAAAAAAAAAAAACTGAGCTGTTGCTTCAGTCCTAGTCCTACATATTTGAAATGCAGAAATATTTAAAATACCCAATTCTTGAAAGAAAAATAATCTAGACCAGTGCTCTCATGATCTAGAATCTTTTTACCATTCTCCTAAGGGAATCAGCCAGACTACAGTATTGAATAGATTAGATTAGTAGAGATCTTCATTCTAGGACCTTGTTTTTCTGCAAGCAACTCTTTGTTCCTTGAATCAGAATATCAAGATGAGCCCATGATAAGTGCCATAAATTGTGACTATCAGCCCCTCACTGATGAACTTCATTGACAAGAAGAGTTCAAAGCACAACTTTCCCTAGGGGTAGATTTAAAACTATGAATATAAATTAGCACAACTTTGAGGAGCTTCTGAGTTCAAAAACCAAAGACAGTCATTGAAAATTACTCTTCAATTATAACTCTTAAACATAGTGCTCACTGATGGAACATTGCACAGAGAATTGCCATAATGTGAAAATGATTCATTCCTGGATTTTGACAGTAGTCAGTCTTGATTACAATCCATGGTATTGAATTCCTCTTACATTTCTTCTCTGTAAAGAACATGGCATTCTTGCCCACTTTCCCTGTGTCCCAACCCTCAACAATGTGACCCTGTATTTTCTTAATATGTCATAGATACAATTTTACACCAATCCTTCTGTCTCAAAGTTAAAAAGAAAGTACAATAGAACAGAGTCAAGAAGCAACTAGGCCCATAGCTGCTTATCAAATATCTTTGTCTAATGGAGTCAAGATTCTTCAACCCTTCCTGCACTTAAATTTGGCTTCAGCTTCTATGTCTTCATACCATGACTTCATGAGAGCACTGGGAAAACCAAATCTGAAGTGTTTCTTTGTTGACATCAACTTAAAAGTCCAAACATCTAGTTACCTAAATGATATAATCTTGAGCTTAGAAAATGAAAATGTTTTCTTTTGAGGAGTGGATGTTCATGACATATGCAAAAATTGAGAGAGGAGAGTCTGCATACTCTGTTCAGAAACATTCCTAAACCCACATTCTCCCAAACTTAGTATAATACATGTTTCATAAATGACTTTTACAGATTCATTTAGATTTTGTTACACCCTTTGGGGAGTTAACTTAGAAAGTGTTCTGTAACATTCAAATGTTTGGGATGCATTCTTTAGAAATTAATATCCTATTGGCATATGAGATATGTTACCTCATCCTTTCCTCTGCCTAAAATTTTATGACATTTCGGGAGGGGTAAGAAAAGAGTGGCCTATCAGTGACATTTTATCCCATTATTAGTGTTACGAACCTAAGCAAGAAGACCTCAACCGTCATGTGTTAATTGTAAACTCAAACCAGAGACACAAAATACAAGATTCCAAGTTGATATGTATTAAAATCAGTTTCTATTATATTGTAAACATTGAGTACATTGAGTAAAAGTTTGAATTATAAAGACAAGAAATAGCAGATTTCTTTAGCTCTCTGTGCCAAGGCAATAAAATCTGTGCATTTCAGCTTTTTTCTCTTTGTTGTTCTGACATCCAATGTTTTCAGACTACGTGCACTGGAGCCAGAGAAGAAGAAAAGTAGTTCATTATATCTGTAAATTCCTACAATGTGAACCAAGTTCAGTCAATTTTATGTGAGATGCTTGTCACATAAATTCTCATAGGAGGATTTCAGCTTGTTTATATTTTCATTTTTGTTCAAGAAAAGCCATGCTGGCAGATTGTCTTTTATATCCTCTTGAGGAATGTGCTCATTTTGAGAATCATGGAAAATTCTATAAGCCCATTAATGGATATATTACTCTTCAGATTTAACATACATTAATACCTTTTTCTCTTTGCAACAAATAAAGCTATAGCAGCTTTCAAACTTAACTTCAGTTTTCTGTTGGCTAAAAAACCTTGAAGCAACAAAATTATTTCTTTTAATTAATATAATTTTGCATCATATCTATCTCCCTTTTCTCCCTCCTTCATTTCTCATGTTCCTTCACACCCCCTCCCTCCTAAATTTATAGACTTCTTTTCTTCAACAATTATTATTACAGACACACACACACACACACACACACAAACACACATACAAATGAATAAATTTACTAATATCCCTTAATGAATCTTTTCAGTGATGCTTGCATTATTTAAACACCAAGAAAATGACTGGAGAACATTTTATATGGAGAACTCATGATTTCAGGTTCACATGAACAATAGCTATTACAATTCCATATAATAGCTGTGAATTTAAGAACATGAATGATTCATGTTTTGTTATTCAAATGAATATCTTGGGGAATCAATGACATTGACATATAAGAGTTAGAACTTCCTCTTATTCTCTGAAAGAAACTTGATTATCTGTAAAGAAGAAAGTAAATCAAGATCAAGACTGTCATTCGAAAGATCACAAAGATAATCTGAATTACAGGAAAATAATAAAAACCTAATGAAGCTCCTTCATATTACAGCTGGCAGAACAGTTTACCAGCAAAGTCTTGAGCTGAGAGTGTAAATAAATAGTTCTGCCTGTTTAATCCAGATATTAAATAGGATAGATTTAAATGTCTCCATAGAGAAACATCAAGTTTCCTATCCATTTTTGCATTTCATTGTGTCTTGCCTGCAGAATATGTTAATCCCTAGTACAGAATGAAGCAAGAATCTCAACTGGTATCAGTATTTCTCCATATTCCAACTGTGGGAGGTAAACAAGCCTCTTTGAATCTCAAGATTGTTGTATTTGAAGATAAGCGGATGTGTTTCTGTGTTTTCAATACCATTGTAAAAGTAGAGACAATGCAGGGTAGTGGTGGTGCACGCCTTTAATCCCAGCACTTGGGAGGCAGGGGCAAGCAGATTTCTGAATTTAAGACCAGCCTGGTCTACAGAATGAGTTCCAGAACAGACAGGGCTACAAAGAGAAACCCTGTCTTGAAAACCCAAAAAACAAACAAAACAAACAAACAAAAAAGCAGAGACAATGAGAGGTGATGATAGCTTTTGTTGAAGTTTAGCCACTGAAGTCTTCCTGGTGTGGAATAAGCAGACGCTTACACTATAACAAAGCACATGAGTTTCTCTTAAGGGGAGTATCATACTACAACAATCACTAATTATTTTAAATTTGCTTCTTAAATATTTAGAGGCATTAAATTTGGTACTATACAGAAATATATATAGAAATCATGGCAGGAATTATGATTTGGTAAACCCATCATCACTATAGTCTAAAAAATTTCTTTCACGTGTAATCCAGTATAAAGTACTAAAGGTTACATCAGAAAGTAAGAGTAAACTAATGGCTATTGTTTGTTAATCACTAGCTAAGAACAATGCATCATTAATCATCAATTACATAGGAGGTTACATAGGAGGAGCCAATCTTATCTGGGCTGTTGCTGTTTTTCTTTTCTTTTCTTTTTGTTTGTTTGTTGTTTTGGTTGTTTTGGTTTTTGTATTAAATTAATAAAATTTTATTTTAAAATACAGTACTCAGGCAGGAGGCACAGGCCTCCGAAGTGGCAGGGCAACCAGCACAGGATCCTTTCTACCTCCCTTTTCACCTAGGGGGGACTGCAGATCCACAACCCTATGGGTTCCTTTCCAGCAAGCAGAGAGCTGGCCTTTAGGGAGTGCTCCAACCAGGGACTCAGGACTCAGAAGGGACAACTGATCCACAGCTCACTGCACACAGTTCTTACTAGAGGAGAGCTGATCTCCCAGAAGTGCTGACACAGGCTTACAGACCCACAGGAGGAACAAGCTACAGCCAGAGAAAGCAAGACCATCTAACACCAGAGATCAACAGATGGCAAAAGGCAAATGCAAGAATCTTACCAACAGAAACTAAGAGTACTTGGCTTCATCAAAAACCTAGTACTTCCACCAGAGCAAATCCTGGATAATCCAAAACACCAGAAAAGCAAGATTTGGAACTAAATTCATATCTCATGATGATGATAGAGGAATTTAAGGAGAGCATGAATAACTCCCTTAAAGAAATAAAAGAGAACACAGGTAAACAGGTATAAGCCCTTAAAGAAGAAACACAAAAATCCCTTAAAGACTTACAGGAGATCATGAGTAAACAAGTAGGAGCCTTTAAAGAGGAAACACAAAAATTTCTTAAAGAATTATAGGAAAGCACAGCCAAACAGGTAAAGGAATTGAACAAAACCATCCAGGACCTAAAAATGGAAGTAGAAACAGTTAAGAAATCACAAAGAGAGACAACTCTGGAGATAGAAATCCTAGGAAAGAAGTCAGGAACCACAACAGAATATAAGAGATAGAAGAGAGAATCTCAGGTACAGAAGATACCATAGAAAACACTGACACAACAGTCAAAGAAAACACAAAATGCAAAAAGTTCCTAACCTAAAACATCCAGGAAATCCAGGACACAATGAGAAGACCAAACATAAGAATAATAGGCATAGAAGAGAGTGAAGACCTCCAACTTAAATGGCCAGTAAATATCTTCAACAAAATTATAGAAGAAAATTCCCTAACCTCAAGAGAGAGATGCTCATGAACATACAAGAATCCTATAGAATTCCAAATAGACTGGACCAGAAAAGAAATTCTTCCTACCACATAATAGTCAAAACACCAAAGGCACAAAACAAAGAAAGAATATTAAAAGCAGTGAGGGAAAAATGTCAAGTAACATATAAAGGCAGGCCTATCGGAATTAGACCAGACTTCTCGCCAGAGACTATGAAAGCCAGAAGATCCTGAGTTGATGTCATACAGACCCTACAAGAACACAAATGCCAGCCCAAGCTTCTATACCCAGCAAAACTCTCAATTACCATAGATGGAGAAAACAAAGTATTCCATAACAAAACCAAATTTACACAATATATTTCCACAACCCAGCCCTTCAAAGGGAAATAAACGGAAAATTTCAACACAAGGAAGGAAACTATATCCTAAAAATAAGCAAAAAAAAAAAAAAATTTCCAACAAAATTGAAAGAAGATAGCCACATGAACAGAATTCCAACTCTAACAACAATAATAACAGGAAGCAACAATTATCTTTCCTTAATATCTATTAATATCAATGGACTCAATTCCCCAATAAAAAGACATTGACTATTAGACTGGGTATATAAGCAGGACCGAACATTTTGTTGCATACAGGAAACCTACCTCAGTGTCAAAGACAGACACTCTCTCAGAATAAAGGTCTGGAAAAAAAATTTCCAAGCCAATGGTCCCAACAAAAAAGCTGGAATGGCCATTCTAATTTTGAATAAAATCTACTTTTACCTTAAAGTGATCAAAAAAAATAAGGAGGGACATTACACTTCATATTCATCAAAGGTATGATCTACCAAGAGGAACTTTCAATTCTGAACTTCTATGCTCCAAATGCAAGGTCATCTACCTTCATACAAGAAACTGTACTAAAGCTCAAAGAACACATTGCACCACAAACAATAGTGGGAGATTTCAAGACCCTACCCTCAGCAATGGACAGATCATGGAGACAGAAACTAAACAAAGACACAGTGAGACTAACAGAAGTTATGAAACAGATGGATTTAACAGATATGTATAGAACTTTTTATCCTAAAACAAAAGGATATACCTTCTTCTCAGCACCTCATGGTACCTTCTCCAAAATTGACCATATAATTGGTCACAGATCAGGCCTCAACAGATACAAGAAGGTTGAAATAATTCCTTGCATCCTATCTGATCACAATGGACTAAGGCTGCTCCTCAATAACAATATAAACAAGAGAATGCCCACATACACGTGGAAGCTTAACGACGCTCTACTCAATGATAACTTGGTCAAGGAAGAAATAAAGAAAGAAATTAAAGACTTTCTAGAGTTTAATGAAAATGAAGCCACAACATACCCAAACCTATGGGACACAATGAAAATAGTCCTAAGAGGGAAAACTCATAGCTCTAAGTGTCTTCAAAAAGAAACTGGAGAGAACATACACCAGCAATTTGACAGCACATCTGAAAGATCTAGAACAAAAAGAAGCAAATTCACTCAAGAGGAGTTGAAGGCAGGAAATAATCAAACTCAGGGCTGAAATCAACCAAATAGAAACAGAAAGAACTATGCAAAGAATCAAACAAACCAGGAGCTGATTCTTTGAGAAAATCAACAAAATTGATAAACCTTTAGCCAGACTAACTAGACGGCACAGAGACATTACCCTAATTAATAAGATCAGAAATGAAAAGGGAGACATAACAAGGAGACACTGAGGAAATCCAAAAAAATCATGAGAGCCTCCTACAAAAGCCTATACTCAACAAAACTGGAAAACCTAGATGAAATGGACAATTTTCTAGATAGATGCCAGGTACCAAAGTTAAATCAAGATCAGATCAACGATCTAAACAGTCCCATATCTGTTAATGAAATAGAAACAGTCATTAATAGTATCCCAACCCAAAAAAGCCTGGAACAGATGAGTTTAGTGTCAAGATTTATCAGACCTTCTTCACCTAATACATCTCAAAACACTCCACAAAAGAGAAACAGAAGGGACTCTACTCAATTTGTTCTATGAAATCACAATTACTCTGATACCTAAACCACACAAAGACCTAACAAAGAAAGAAAACTTCAGACCAATTTCCTTCATGAATATCAATGCAAAAATAATAAAATTCTTGCAATCAAAATTCAAGAACACATCAAAATGATCATTCATCATGATCAAGTAGGTTTCATCCCAGGGATGCAGGGTTGGCTCAATATTTGGAAATCCATTAACATAATTCACTATATAAACAAACTCAAAGATAAGAACTATATGATCCTCTCATTAGATGCTGAGAAAGCATTTTACAAAATTCAACATCCCTTCATGATAAAAGTCTTCGAAAGATCAGGAATTCAAGACCCATATTTAAACATAGTAAAAGCAATATACAGAAAACCAGTAGCCAACATCACACTAAATAGAAAGAAACTTGAAGCAATCCCACTGAAATCAAGGACTAGACAAGGCTGCCCACTCTCTCCCTACCTATTCAATATTATAATTGAAGATATAGTCAGAGCAATTAGACTACAAAAGGAGATCAAAGGGATACAAATTGGAAAGAAAGAAGTCAAATTATCACCATTTGCTGATGATATGATAATATACTTAAGTGACTCCAAAAATTCCACTAGAGAGCTCCTAAACCTGCTAAAAAAACTTCAGCAAAGTAGCTGAATATAAAATTACCTCAAGCAAATCAGTGGCCTTCCTCTACACAAAGGATAAACAGGCTGAGGAAGAAATTAGAGAAACAACACCATTTACAGTACTCACAATTAATATAAAATACCTTGATGTGACACTAACTAAGCAAGTAAAAGATCTGTTGACAAAAACTTCAAGTCTCTGAAGAAGGAAATTGAATAAGATCTCAGAATATGGAAAGATCTCCCATGCTTGTGGATTGGCAGGATCAATATAATAAAAATGGCCATCTTGCTGAAAGCAATCTACAGATTCAATACAATCCCCATCAAAATTCCAACTGAATTCTTCACAGACTTCAAAAGAGCAATTTTCAAATTCATCTGGAATAACAAAAAACCCCAAGATAGCCAAAAATATTCTCAATAATAAAGGAGCCTCTGGTGGAATCACTATCCTGGACCTTAAGCTGTACTACAGAGCAATTGTGAAAAAAACTGCATGGTATTGGTACAGTGAAAGGCAGGTAGATCAAAGGAATAGAATTGAAGACCCAGAAATGAACCCACACACCTATGGTCACTTGATCTTTGACAAAGGAGCTAAAACCATCCAGTGGAAAAAAAGACAGCATTTTCAACAAATGGTACTGGCTCAACTGGTGGTTAGCATGTAGAAGAATGCAAATCAATCCATTCCTATCTCCTTGTACAATGCTCAAGTCCAAGTGGATCAAGGACCTCCACATAAAACCATATACACTGAAACTAATAGAAAAGAAAGTGGGGAAGCACCTCAAACACATAGGCACAGGGGAAATTTTCCTGAACAGAACACCAATAGCTTATGCTCTTAGATCAAGAATCAAAAAATGAGACCTCATAAATTGCAAAGCTTCTGTAAGGCAAAAGACATTGTCAATAGGACAAATTGGCAACCAACAAATTGGGAATAGATCTTTATCAGCCTTAGATCTGATAGAGGACTAATATCCAATATATACAAAGAACTCAAGAAGTTGGATTCCAGAGAAACAAATAACCCTATTAAAAATTGGGGTACAGAGCCAAACAAAGAATTTTCAACTGACAAATAATGAATGGCTGAGAAGCACCTAAAGAAATGTTCAACATCCTTAGTCATCAGGGAAATGAAATTAAAACAACCCTGAGATTCTACCTCATACCAGGCAGAATGGCTAAGATCAAAAACTCAGGTGACAGCAGATTCTGGTGAGGTTATGGAGACTGAGGAACACTCCTTGATTGCTGTTGGAATTGCAAGCTGGTACAACCACTCTGGAAATCAGTTTGGCAGCTGTTCCTCCAGAAATTGGACATAGTACTACCAGAGGACCCAGCTATACTACTCCTGGGCATATAATCAGAAGATGCTTCAACATGAGTAAGGACACATGTTCCACTATGTTCACAGCAGCCTTATTTATAATAGCCAGAAACTGGAAACAACCAAGAAGTCCCTCAAAAGAGGAATGGATACAGATAATGTGGTACGTGTAAACAATGGAATACTACTCAGTTATTAAAAACAATGAATTTATGAAATTCTTAGGGAAATGGATAGACCTGGAGAATATCATCCTGAGTGAGGTAACCCAATCATAAAAGAACACATATGGTTTCCATCTGCTGATAAGTGTATATTAGCCCAGAAGATCGGAATACACAAAGTACAAGCCACAAACCACAATAAACTCAAGAAGAAGGAAGACCAAAGTGTGGATACTTCATTCCTTCTTAAAAAGGGGAACAAAATACTCATGGAAGAAGTTGTAGAGACTAAATATGGAGCAGAGACTAAAGGAAGGACAATTCAGAGATTGTTCCACCTGGGAATCCTTCCCATATTCAATCATCAAATCTAGACACTATTGTAGATATCAGCAAGTGCTTACTGACAGGAGCCTGATATAGCTGTCTCCTGAGAGGCTCTGACAGTACCTGACTAATACAGAAGTAGAGGATCACAGCCGTCCATTGGACTGAGTACAGGGTTCCTTAGAGAAAGGATCCAAGGAGCTGAAGGGTTTGCAGTCCCTTAGGACCAACAACAAAATGAATTAACTAGTACCCTCATAACTCCCAGGGACTAAACCACCAACCAAAGTGTACACATACTGGGCCTCATGGCTCTAACAGCATGTGTATAGCAGAGGATGGCCAAGTTGGTCATCAACGGGAGGAGAGGCCCTTGGCCCTGTGAAGGTTCTATGCCCCAGTGTAGTGTAATGCTAGGGCCAGTAAGCAGAAGGGGATTGAGTGGTGTGCAGGGGGAGGGGGGAGGGAACAGGGGTTTGTTTTATTTTATTTTATTTTATTTATTTTTCTTTTTATTTTTGGAGGGAAACCTGCGAAAGGAGATATTGTAAATAAAGAAAATATCTAATAAAATAATAAAAAAATACAGCACTCAGTATGGACATATTTTTAATTCGATATTTGCTTTATTTACATTTCAAATATTATCCACTTTCCTGGTTTCACTTCCAAAAAAAAAAAAAAAAAAAAAAAAAAAAAAAAACTATTCCCATTCCCTCCCCTCTCTCCCTGCTCACAAACAAACATACCCTCTGGCCTTGGCATTCTCCTACACTGTAGCATAGAGCCTTCCCAGGATCAAGATCCTGTCCTCCCATTGATGACCAACTATGCCATCCTCTGCTACATATGCAACTGGAGCCATGAGTCCTACAATGTGTACTCTTTGGTTGGTGGTTTAGTCCCTGGGAACTCTAGGGATACTGGTTAGTTCATATTGTTGTTCTTCCTATGGGGCTGCAAACCCTTCAGCTCCTTGGGTCCTTTCTCTAGATCTTTCATTGAGCACCCTGTACTCAGTCCAATGGATGGCTGTGAGCCTCTACTTCTGTATTAGTTGTGCACTAGCTGAGCCTCTCAGGAGGCAGCTATATCAGGTTCCTGTCATCCAGCACTTGTTGGCATCCACAATAGTGTCTGGGTTTGCTGATTGTATATGAGAAGGATCCCCAGATGGGGCAGTCTCTGGATTGTCCTTCCTTCAGTCTCTGTTCCACACTTTCTCTCTGCAACTCCTTCCTTTTTCCCCCTTCTAAGAAGGATCAAAGTTTCCACACTTTGGTCTTCCTTTTTTTTTGAGTTTCTTGTGTTTTGTGGATTGTACTTTGGATATTCCAAGCTTCTGGGCTAATATCCACTTATCAGTGAGTGCACATCATGTGTGTTATTTTGTGATTGGGCTACCTCACTCAGGATAATATTCTCCAGATCCATCCATTTCCCTAAGAATTTCATAAGTTCATTGTTTTTAATAGCTGAGTAGTACTTCATTTTGTAAATGTACCACATTTTCTGTATCCAGTCCTCTGTTGAGAGACATCTGGGTTCTTCCCAGCTTCTGGCTATTAAGTTATCAAAATAATTTTTAATACTTAAATTCCTCTGAAATATTCATGATATCTTCTGAAGCTAAAAATAATATGCACTCAATGAGTTTTTGAAATCTATTTGGAACATTAAGCATGATAGAATTAAAAATAATCTCTTATGAAGTCCTCTATTAAAGGAAATTGTGATAGGTTCCTGATTAGACAGAAACTGTTACATATCCAAGGAAGAGTACACAGTGTAACTGTGGCTTCATAGAATGAATTGGATAATGTTCCTTGTGGTTCTATTTTGTGGCATAGTGTGAAGATTATTGGTATTAGGTCTTATTTGAAGGTCTAATAGAATTCTGCACTAAACCCATCTGGTCGTGGGCTTTTTTTGGTTGGGAATCTTTTAATGAATGCATCTATTTCTTTAGGGGTCATGAGATTGTTTAGATGGTTTATCTGATCCTGATTTAACTTTGGTATTTGATATCTGTTTAGAAAATTGTCCATTTCATCCAGATTTTCCAGTTTTGTTGAACATAGGCTTTTGTAGTAGGATCTGATGATGTTTTAATTTCCTCACTTTCTGTTGTTATATCTCCCTTTTCTGATTTTGTTAATTTGGATACTGTCTCTGTGCCCTCTGGTTAGTCTGGCTAAGGGTTTATCTTTCTTGTTGATTTTCTCAAAGAACCAGCTCCTAGTTTTGTTCTTTGTTTAGTTCTTTTTGTTTCTACTTGGTTGATTTCAGCCCCTAGTTAGATTACTTTCTGCCATCTACTCCTATTGGCTGTATTTGCTTCTAGAGCTTTCAGATGTGCCGTTAAGCTGCTAAGTGTATGCTCACTCTGGATTCTTTTTGGAGGCACTCTGAGCTATGAGTTTTCCTCTTAGCACTGCTTTCACTGTGTTCTATAAGTTTGGGTATGTTGTGCCTTCATTTTTCATTAATTTCTAAAGTCTTTATTTTCTTTCTTTATTTCTTCCTTGTCCAAGTTATCATTGAGTGAGGCATTGTTCAGCTTGTGTATGTGGGCATTCTGTTGTTTTTGTTGCTATTGAAGACCAACCTTAGTCCATGGTGATCTGAAAGGATGCATGGATTTATTTCAATCTTTTTGTATCTGTTGAGGCCTGTTTTGTTTGTGTTTTATAAGGTCAATTTTGAAGAAGGTACTAAGAGGTGCTGAGAAGAAGGTATATTCTTTTGTTTTAGGATGAAATGTTCTAGAGATATCTATTAAGTCCAGTTGGTCCATAATTTCTGTTAGTTTAAATATGGCTCTGTCTATTTTGGGTTTCCATGATCTGTCCATTGATGAGAGTGAGGTGTCGAAGTCTCCCACTATTATTGCGTGAGGTGCAATGTGTGCTTTGAACTTTAGTACATTTTCTTTTATGAATGTGGGTGTCCATGCATTTGGAACATAGATGTTCAGAATTGAGAGTTTTTCTTGGTAGATTTTTCCTTTGATGAATATGAAGTATCCTTCCTTATTATTTTTGATAACTTTTGGTTAAAATTTGGGTTTTTTTGGATATTAAAATAGCTACTCCATCTTGTTTCTTGGGACCATTTGCTTGGAAAATTGTTTGCCAGCCCCTTATTCTGAAGTAGTGACTGTCTTTGTTACTGAGGTGAGTTTCTTGTATGCAGCAAAATGCTGGATCCTCTTAATGTAATTAGTCTGTTAGTCTATGTCTTTTTACTGGGGAATTAAATCCATTGATGATAAGAGATATTAAGGAATAGTGATTGTTGCTTCCTGTTATTTTTGATGTTATTTTTATGTTTGTGTGGCTATCCTCTTTTGGATTTGTTGAAAGAAGATTACTTTCTTGCTTTTTCTATGGTATAGTTTCCCTCCTTTTATAGGCATTTTCCATCTATTATCCTTTCTAGATCCGAATTTGTAGCAAGATATTGTGTAAATTTGGATTTGACATGGAATATCTTGGTTTCTCCCACTGTGGTAACTGAGAGTTTGGGTACAATAGCCTGGGCTGGCATTTGTGTTCTTGTAGGGTCTGTATAAAACCTGCCGAGGAACTCCTAGCTTTCATAGTCTCTGGTGAGAAGTCTGGTGTAATTCTTATAGGTCTGCCTTTATATGTCACTTGACCTTTTTCCATAACTGCTTTTAATATTCGTTCTTTGTTTTGTGCATTTGGTGTTTTGACTATTATGTGACAGGAGGAATTTCTTTCTTTTTTTTTAAAGATTTATTTATTGCCGGTTTCTCTGGGCTGGTGTCCTGAGTGGACCTTGGGCACAAGCTCTGCAGCCAGTCCCACAACACCCAGAGGAGGCTCCACTCCCAGGCGCTCTGAAACTCTCAGGATCAGAGGTGAGGAGGACTCAACATCTGTCCCAACACCTGGAGTAATTGGGACCTGCTGGACCAGGCACACAGGAACTCTACTAGCACAGTGGCTCAGGTTCCTTCCAGCCTTTCTGGGCTGGTGTCCTGAGCTGACCTTGGGCCCACACTCCACAGTCAGTCCCACAACACTCAGAGGAAGCTGCGGCACTCCCAGGTGCTCTAACAAGCCCAGGGTTACAGGATCCCAGAATCACAGGGTTACAGAGACTGCCTGACTCTGAGGAGTTCCGATACAACCAGGATCACAGGAAGGACTGACTGCAGTCAGAATTAGCAAGGTTAGGTAGCACTAGAGATAACCAGATGGTGGGGAATAAGCGTAAGAAAATAAACAACACAAACCAAGGTTACTTGGCATCATCAAAACCCAATTCTCCCATCATAGCAAGTCCTGGACATACCATCACACTGGAAACCCAAGATTCAGATCTAAAATCACTTATCATGATGATGATACAGGACCTTAAGAAAGACATAAATAACACCCTCAAAGAATTACAGGAGAACACAGGTAAAGAGCTAGAAGCCCTTAAAGAGGAAACACCAAAATCCCTTAAAGAACTACAGGAAAACACAATCAAACAGGTGAAGGAAATGAGCAAAACCATCCAGAATCTAAAAATGGAAATAGAAACAATAAAGAAATGAAAAAGAGAGACAACATGCGAGATACAAAACCTGAGAAAGAAATCAGGAGTCATAGAAGCAAACATCACCAACAGAATACAAGAGATAGAAGAGAGAATTTCAGGGGCAGAAGACACCATAGAAAACATTGACACAACAGTCAAAGAAAATGCAAAAAGCAAAAAGCTCCTAACCCAGAATATCCAGGAAATCTAGGACACAATGAGAAGACCAAACCTAAGGATAATAGGTATAGAAGAGAGTGAAGATTCCCAATGTAATGGGCCAGCAAATATCTTCAACAAAATTATAGAAGAAAACTTCCCTAACCTAAAGAAAGAGATGTCCATGAACATACAAGAAGCCTACAGAACTCCAAATAGACTGGACCAGAAAAGAAATTCCTCCTGTCACATAATAATGAAAACACCAAATGCACTAAGCAAAGAAAGAATTTAAAAAGCAGTAAGGGAAAGAAGTCAAGTAACATATAAAGGCAGGCCTATCAGAAGTACACCAGACTTCTCACAAGAGACTATGAAAGATAGAAGATCCTGGGCAGATGTCATACAGACCCTACAAGAAAACAAATGCCAGCCCAGGCTACTATACCCAACAAAACTCTCAATTACCATAGATGGAGAAAACAAGATATTCTATGACAAAACAAAATTTACACAATATCTTTCCACAAATCCAGCCCTACCAAGGATAATCAATGGAAAACATCAACATAAGGAACAAAACTACACTCTAGAAGAAGCAAGAAAGTAATCTTTCAACAAATCCACATAAATCTAATTCCATCTCATACAATAAAAACAACAGGAAGTGACAATTACCTTTTCTTAATATCTTAATACGAAAATTAATATTACCAACAAATCCTAAGCAACTGGAATCCAAAAATATGAGGAATTAGAAATTTGTTATCCAATGGTCTCTCTACTTTGGTAATTGGAGAAATAGATCCAATATTGTACAATCTATATATACTTTCACCTTGTTTGTGACAGTGTCTTGCTGTGTACAACATAACGGTCTTGAAATCTTGCTTCTCCTATACCAGTCTCTCTATTAGTAGTCATTTTTATTGACTTTATGGATAGACTATCTTAATACACACACCATTTCTTAAATGAATGTAACCTGTTCTCTGTGGCCTGAGAATAAAGTCACTCACTCAAGTCAAATAGTTTTGACCATAGCAGGAAGTCTGTATCCAAAAATCGTGCCTACAATTCATTCCTTGGTGCAGTCAAACTGTCAACTCTCAGCTTAGCTACAATGGAGGTAAAATCCTTCGGTGATTTGAGCGTCATTGAAGTACAGCCTTATTACAATGAAATCCAATGTCTAAAAATTGTTCTTATTTTGGGCTTGTACCACAGAAAGAGCCATGTTTTTAAACTCTACTAAATACAAAACAAACAAACAAAAAGACTATACATATTTATGTTCATTTAAGAAAATACTAGTAGTGAACTAGTACTATTTTGAAACATACAGTTAATATATTTGGAGTTATTTGAAATTTATACTGAGAAAAACATATGTATTTGCAGTATTGCTGTAGACAAGCATCTACATAACACTGTAAAATTGATTATTTTATATGAAACAACTTTTATAATACTCATTTTTATTGTTATAATATTTTATAAATTTAAGGAATATGACAAAAAAGATATTGTATGTATTAAAGAGGTGTTCTCTGGGAGGAATTGGGGTACAAAAGGGAAACGAGAATGTGATTTAATTCTATTTATTTAAAATATGTTTTTAAATGTTAACAAATTCAGACAAATTGAAATCATGTAACTGTTCTCATAATAATGCAGTAAAAGTTTTAAAAAAGGAAGAGCAATTATTATTTTTAAGTTTCAAAAAAAATTTATTTATTTATTTTATGTGTATGACTACACTGTACCAGCACATTTGGCCATGAGCCATCTTGTGGCTGCTGGGAATTGAGCTCCAGCCCAGCTTGCTCCAGCCCCACTTGCTCTGGAGTAATTCACTGCAGCTGTCTTCAGATGTACCAGAATAGGGTGTCAGATCTCATTATGGGTGGTTCTGAGCCACCATGTGGTTGCTATGATCCGAATTCAGGACCTTCAGAAAAGCATTCAGTGCTCTTACCCACTGAGCCATCTCACTAGCTCAGAATTTCTTTTCTGGTCTAGTCTATTTGGAATTCTGTAGGCTTCTTGTACGTTTATGGCCATCTATTTCTTTAGGTTAGGGAAGTTTTCTTCTACAATTTTGTTGACAATATTTTGTGGCCCTTTAATATGAGAATCTTCACTCTCTTCTATACCAATTATCCTTAGGTTTAGACTTCTCATTGTGTCCTGAATTTCCTGGATATTTGGGTTAGGAGCTTTTTGAATTTTCCATTTTCTTTGACTGTTGTGTCAATGTTTTCTATTGTATCTTCTACCCCTGAGATTCTCTCTTCTATCTCTTGTATTCTGTTGGTGATTCTTGCATCTATGACTCCTGATCTCTTTCCTAGGTTTTACATCTCTAGGGCTGTCTCCTTTTGTTATTTCTTTGTTGTTTCTATTTCCAATTTTAGGTTCTGGATGGTTTTGTTCAATTCCTTCACCTATTTACTTGTGTTTTCCTATAATTCTTTAAGGGATTTTTGTGTTTCCTCTTTAAGGGCTTGTACCTGTTTACCTGTATTCTCCTGTATTTCTTTAAAGGAGTTATTTATGCCCTTCTTACAGTCCTCTATCATCATCATGAGATCTGATTTTAAATCAGTCTTGCTTTTCTGGTCTATTGGAGTATCCAGGGCTTACGGTGGTGGGAGAACTGGGTTCTGATGATATCAAGTAAGCTTGGTTTCTGTTGCTTATGTTCTTGCCCTTGCTTCTTGCCATCTAGTTATCTCTGGTGTTAGCTGGTCATGCTACCTCTGATTGTGGCTTTTCCCTCCTGTGAGCCTACATATCAGTACTCCTGGGAGACCAGTTCTCTCCAGGAGGAATTTGGGTATGGAGAGCTGTGGCACAGGGTTAACTCTGAGGTGCAGACATAAACCACAAAGATCCTGTCTCTGGCATTTCCTTGGTTCCTGTACCCAGATGGCTCTGGGCAGGTCCCTCTTGGGCCACAAATTTGAGCAGAAATGGTCTCACTTGTGCTCATAGGTTTGTCAGCACTACTGGGAGACCAGCTCTTTCCTGGTGGTATTTGTGTATGGAATATTATGGCACAGGATCAGCTCCAAGTGCACATGAAAACTGCGTTGCTCTATTTCTAAATTTGGACTGTACACACATAGGTGCACAAAATAATTACATATCCCATGTGTCCAATGTCAGTATCAGATCATAGACCAGTTCAAATGCTAGCCAAGACTCTGAACATATTCATCTTTCCCTGTTTCTGTGTTTTCTTTGTGATCATTTTCCTTGTATATTATTGCATTTAAATGTGTCCTACCTAATTACAAATGAAATAAATATATGCTAAGGCAAGATTTTTCATAATATTACAACATAAATAGTAATCTAATTCATGTAGTTTATAAAAATAATCTGTATTAATATTTCAGTAATATCCAGTAAATATCTATGCTAGAGATATGAATGGATATAGGTAATATAGATATTGCTATTCATATTAATTAGATAAATAATATTAAATAAAATAGATACTAAGATGTTAACAATATCTATAATGATATAGACTATAAAAACAAAATTAAAGACAGAAACATAAATAATGTGACAATCCCTGAGGTGGGTCTATTCATCGCATAACTAAACTTCAAAGTAGAATTTGAAAGTTTTTAAAGCACATTCACCTGTACATGATTTCTTTGAAGAGCACAATTCTTTCTTTGGTAAATAAAGGCAAGAAGTGCCATCCTTTTCCACCCAGCTAGAGCTCCTGTGTATTGAGAAAATCATGAGAGAAAACAGAACACACAATAGATTTTTCAAACCAAATTCTTAACTTTGGAAATTTTAAAATTTGTGGTAATCACCATGGAATACTTTGCAGTGGGGTATTTTATTCATTTTCAAGATTTCTAAATATGTGTTTATGGAAGAATGGGAAAAATTACATGTGTAATTACAAGTATAGAATCAAACAAAAATTACCAAATTTTTAAAAAGAACAAGTAAAATAATCCTGTTATTTTTATTGATACAGAATAATTATCATATTATTGAATGCTGAGTGATACTTTAGCACATGTATGCAATGTACTAGATAAGGCTGCAGAAGTTGACTTTTATTACTTGAAACATTCATCTTTTCTTTGTTTAAGGACTATCAACATCTTCTTACTTGTGCCACAAAATGGGGCTGGACTGAAGCTAGAGGAAAATGTTATTTTTCTTGATCAATATATGACTAAATGTTACCTTAACACATGCATGCACATGCACACACTCAAACATACATGCACACACACGCGGGTGCGTGCGCACACACACATAAGTACATCTCTGGAATCTGAATAATATTACTTATGTACGTGTTTCCAACCTGACCGTTAGTGCACTCTGCCCTACAGGAGACTGTCTCTTTCTCCTTCAGCGCTCCTTAATTGCCTCTGCTTCTCTGTGTAGAGTTGCGGATCCCTGGACTTTCTCCCATCCATATGAGCATATCTATTGCTCTGTTCTTGATCTATCTAGCAGCATATGACAGAATATGACAATCAATAAAAATTCAGAGTCCTGAAGCCAAGTCACAAGGAATATACCTACAATAAAGCCCCTAAATCCAAGACTCACTGATTATTGGGAAAGAATCTAAGAGCCAGAATAATATGGAGCCTGTTTATAGATTAAATCTTCTAGGAATGAGAAGTAATTTTTAATCCATTTTTTTCTGTTTTCCTCCTGCCATAACATTAATTTTCATTGTAGGTTAAATCTTTGTAAATATATTGAATACCCTTCTGTGGCATTGTGTCTAGGAAAATACCTGCTGGAGTCATATTCTTGAGTTCAGCATTATAAATGTCTATGCCTGTGATGACCATAGCTACTTTAGAAGAAACATCTCCATAAATATCACTTCCAATAAAAATACTCACAGCATCATCTACATTTAAGAAAAAATATTGTTAAAATAAAAGGAAGAACAAGAGTATTCATTCCTTGAGCAGATAAAAATCAACCGGGTCATATAAATAAAATACAACTAAAATAATGTTAATTTTCCTGATGGACATTAGATTAAGTAATGAAAGACTACAGCTACTACAGCTAATACTCTGTTATCCTGAAAGATTACAGAATACACAGTCATTATCAACTTTACACAAATGTCTTCATTTGCTTTTCCAAGCCACTCTACAAGTCCATGTGGCTGACATTTCTCTGTCTGCCTTCAATTTGATTCTTCCTAACTCCTAAACAGTTCTTTCCAATGAATCCTAGAATTTAATACCTTTGTAATTTGATTTGATTCTATTCTTTGCAATATGACATGCGCAATTTTATTTAAAACAATATTGTGACATGAATGTTATTATGTTAGTCATAAAATCAACCTTCTGACCTTGACACCATGAACCCTGGCTAGGAGATACAGTTAGCATGTAATTTAGTTTGTGAAATTTCTTTAAACTACAAAAATTACATGGGTAAGTATTTACATATGAGTCATATGAAAACTTTCATCCTTTACTTTTAAAACTACTAGCAAAAAATCAAAATTCCTATGACTCCTGGATAAAGAATCTCTCAGTTTCTCAGACTGCTCTGGGTCCCTTTGGCCCAGGGTACTCTGTCCTTTCCATTGTTTGATGCATGGAAGCCAAGACTGGAACAAAACTATACCCAGTGGAGGAAGATCTACATTTTGATGGCTTGTGACCTGATACTGTGAGGTATTTAATAGACTGTTAAAGTTGATACTACTGGAGTTTAATTTTAATGTGGTCTTTCCAAGTATATGTTTTCTGGAATCATATGTATCTGTATTATTTAACAAAAAATAGGGAATTGCTTTATACCATAGCATTATTATACTCTTTTTCCAGTTGGAAAACAACCTTGGACACTCTCTAGTTTTAACCTGACATGTGGCAAGGCCTGCATGCAAAGTTCTTCATCAGACATAGAGGAGACAAAGTCCTAGATACAGTTACTTATATAAGATATTTTGATTTACTTGTTTTACTAATGTGACCATGACAATAGTGTCGATTTGTTTAGGACATATACTTGAGCCTGTGAAAATATGTATATGTGTTTCAAAGATATATCAAGTCCAAAGCAATGAAACGACATATACAGAGAGAGTGAGAGAGAGAAAGAGAGCTAATATGAAAGAATTTGAGTAAGAGCCACAGAGATATGGTGACATTAAAGAATAAAAATAAATAAATAAGACAAAACAGTAAAATCATAGTGTGCCATCCTATAGATTCCAGTAGTCAGGAAGATGGCACAGGAGCAGTGCTACAACTCTGAGACCAGCCTAGGCCATGTGGATTTAAACAAAGCAAAACAAGTCCCTGAATTTTACGGTAGAATATGCTTATCAAAATAATTATACATGTATATCATGCATGATAATCACTGTTGTCCATTTCTCAGAAATGATAAAAAGATAATACATGAAGATTATATTACAGGTAACCAAAGACAAATTACCTGACTATTTTCGCTATTCACATTATTATGCTTAAGAAAATGAATACTATTAGTAAATCCCAAGTTCATTAAGCTTAATATATAGAAGAAGCTATATGAGTCATTTTTATTTTTGTCATAATTAAAAATAAATTTTGAGTTACATGTTAACTTGTAGCTAATTATTTTTTGAAAATACTGTAGTAATTCCACTGGTGCATCTTAAATAACTTAGCTGAAGTACCTTCTAATCCTTCCCTGGATATCTGAAATACTGGCATGTGTATGTAGTCTAGAAGATGCAGTTTTGAGAATGAAATGATTTCTGTGCCAGATTCTGTATGAAAAGAGAAGTATTTATGAAATTAAAGTGAGAAGAAAATGCAAAAAACTTCGGAGACTCAGACCAGGAACAGAAAGTTAATGGAATGGAATATTCCACATCCATGGTGTCTTTCCAAGACATTTCAACCCAGAGTTCTGCTAAATGAAGTATCTTATGGTGACATCAAATGTCTAATCTCTACTGCTGGTGGGTAATTGGAAGATGAATGACCTGAACTGCTAAACCAAAGCTCCATGAGGTATATTGCTAGAAAAGCTTGCTCGATGAGAATGAGTAATATAATTCTATAATATCTTGCACATAGCATATTTCATGTTATGGAAGTCCAACAATTAATTTTGCACTGAAATATCCCATAAAGATGTGGTTGGAAAGATGGCTTAGCTGATTATCTGTAGCAACCAAGTAAATAATGCTTGGTGTAGCCAAGAAATGCTCAGGAATACATAGGCTGCTTTAATAATTATAGGGATTTGATTTTAAAAATTATGAGAACTGAAAGGCAAGTTTTGAACAGATCTAGTATATAATATAGTAGAATATACATATGTGCACCAAAGTGGTACAAATTTATCATAATAGTAGTAATGATAGATCATAAAATTAAAAGATTTAAATTTCCAAAATATTTAACTTATGTTAGGGTTAAAATTCTTATGGCATTAATGATGACATCTGAATGTAGCTACATCGTGAGAAGCTGACATATTTCCCAAGTGTGAGAAGGTGATACATCTTACTACCAAGTTACAGATACATTTTCTGTATTCAGTAAAACTCACTTAGAACATAGCACAAATAACGGTTCACATTGGCTGGCTTCCCAAAATTTCCAGTGGTATACGTGATGACAGGACTCCATTTGAGCTGTTTTTTAAAATATAGAACTCTCTGAAAATTAATTGTTGGACTTCCATAACATGAAATATGCTATGTGCAAGATATTATAGAAACATTATTTTCCTACCTGGACAAAAGGATGATTAACCAGTTAAAGAGAAATTAAAATTAAAAGAGAAACTGAAAATCCAGTGTCTTCCATAGTTTAAAATAGTTTTACTTTCTTTTAAATAGGAAATAGTTCCCTAATTGTAATAATATGTATAATAAGTTTAAGAGAAATTCAAATACACATGATAATATGTTTTTCTCTTATTGTAAATAATTGTTTTTCAGTGGACCATGTTCTCATGGTGTCCTCTATCCCCTCTGACTCTTATAATATTTTTGCTGGTCTTCAGCAAGACTCCCCAAACTCCAGGGGGAGACACCTGATGAAGACTCTCAATTTAGACCATCTTTCTTCATAATGTCTTGTTGTATGTTTCTGTACCCACTCCTATCTATTACCTGAGGAAACTACTCTGACAAAGATTGTACAAGGCAAAGATCTATGAATATACATTGGAAATCATTTTATTGTTTTTTTGTTTGTTTGTTTTTTGTTTTTTTTTTTTTTGGTTTTTTTTTTTTTTTTTTTTTTTTTTTTTTTTTTTTTTTTTTTTTTTTGTTTTTTTTTTTTTTTTTTTTTTTTTTTTTTTTTTTTTTTTTGCCAGTAATGTTTAGTTCTATGCTGGGCCTCAGGAATAATCAGTCTTACAGATCTCCCATGATCTCACAGAGTCTGAAACAGAAAACATAGGGTCCACATGGGTCTTTACCAGGTCCACTGCATATGTGCAATATACATGCAATATACATGCAATATACATGCAATATACATGTGTGTAGACCTGTGTGCCAGAGGCTTTCATGGCGATCTCATCCAGCCTGGTGCAGGACTTCCAGTGAAGGGAAGCAAGCATGGCCAGGGAGGATAATTCTCTTCCACTGCTTCTGCTGCTGCAGTTGGCTTCACCTCCATCTCTGCCATGCTTTCTAGGTCACTCGGTTACTCCATGCAGTCCTGTACTGCATCGGGTTGGGTTGGGCCTAAGAGGCTGACTAACCAGTGAGGAGTGCGGTGCAACTTCAGGCCGCGGTTCAGGAGAGCAGACCTCTTCCCAAGTGTTTCAGCTCTTAGAACAAAAGGCTCAGATAATGGGAGTAGTTCTCGCACACCTTTAATTCCTTGGATAGGATTTATATACAGTTTTGGGGGTGATTCAGGGTTCAACAGCAGGTTTAGGCTGAGAGCTTGGGGAAACCTTGTTTGCATATAGGAAGGCTTGGTGCTGCTAATATGTGACCAATATTATACACCTCTCCTGCGGCGGGCTGTGGAGGCTGTAACTGTGACAGGAGCCAGGGGCCTAGGAGGTGTGGTCGAACATCTTCTGTCCCACGCACGCAGAAATTACCACCTACCAGGTCTCCGGGTTTCCAGACTTTTGCTCGATCAGGACAAGTTTGCTTGCACAGCCTACTGCCCCACGTATGTGCATATATGGTTATTAGCTTGGTGTTTCTGTTGTTCCCTAACTGTAGGAGCATGTATGTTTCTCTCTGACTCTTTTATCTGCTCTTGGGACTCTTTTCCTCTCATTGAGTTGTTATATCTACTTTCAATATGAGAGCTTTTCCTTTGCCTTATTGTATAGTGTGTGTGTGTGTGTGTGTGTGTGTGTGTGTGTGTGTGTGTGTGTGTGTTTGGTTTGTAATCTCTAGTAGGCCTGCTCTTTTCTGAAGGAGAACAGAGAAGGAGTGGATTTAAAAGAAAGGAGAGGTGTGGGAGTAGCTAGGAGGAGGGTGGTACATGAAAACTGTGGTTGGGATGTATTAGATGAGAAAATAATCCTCTTTTCAATTAAAATAATATTATTCTCATATAATATATTCTGAATATGGTTTCCCTTCCCTTTACTCCAGTTTTTCTCACCTCCATTTCCTCTGGATCTACCCAATTTATATCTCATTGGTAAACAAAAAAGCATCTAGTAAATAATAATATAATAGAATCTGATGAATCAAAACCAATGAATTAGAATATGATCAAGCAGCAAAAGAAGAAAAAGATCCAAAGGAAAAGGCAAAGACACTTCTTTGTACACACAGGAATCCTTTAAAAACCTAAACCAGAAGTCATAATGTATACTCACTTATATATTGGCTTAACATTATGAGATAAAGAACTTTCAGGATAAGGTTGATATTGTGTGTGTGTGTGTGTGTGTGTGTGTGTGTGTGTGTGTGTGTGCATGTATCTGTATGTGTTGGCCATCTATTGCTGGACTTGGGCCTACTCTTAAGAGTCCTTCTTTTGCCCAGTGATAGGCCCTTGAAAAATAAATAACACATTTTTCCTTTGTGAGTAGCTTCTTGGTTAGGGTGGGGAAGTGTGTTCACTTTTAGCTTGAGAGCCCCAAATGGCTGATGATGTCATAGGAATATTTGTTCTCACTACATTTGCTAGAATTTTAGATTTCAGAAATATTAATTTAAGGAGGAAAATCAAACAATAGAAAGCAAAGGATAAAGAAAAATAAGAAAATGAAGGACTGTGATGAGAAAGGGAAAGTATAGAAGAGTAAGGCAATGAGGCAGGGAAACAACAAAACAGAATACATCAGCACACATCACCACTTAGCATTTCCTACCATGACTTCTAGGGCCATGTCTGCTTCCCAGTTTTATTTACTTTATTTATTGCTGTATAACAAAACAAAATCATGCCGGTTGTGGTGGCACATGCCAGTAGAATTTGCTGAAGGAGGCAGAGACAGAGGCAGAGGCAGGAGGATCACAAGTTCAAGGTCAGCCTGGGCTACAGTTTAAAGTCTTTTTAAACTCACAGTCTCTTAACTGTAGAATCAACTAAAATACTTTCTTACTTCAAGAGGGAAAAATGTCAGGGCACAGTCACAATCAAAAGAAAATCAAACTCTATGTCTATTATTCACAATCAAACTCTATGTCTAAACTCACAATCTTTTGGGCTCCTCTATCATTTCTCCAGCTCTTCTCTCTATAGGCACTCTAAGCTCAGGTTGATCTACTCCACTGATACTGCTATTCTTGGTGATCATTCCATGTTACTGGCATCTCTAATACACTGGCATCTTCTGCTGCAACTAGGATTCACTAACAGCTACTCATAGGCTCTGTGCCAAGCCTCAAATCTTTTACATTACCCTCTTAGTCCTGGGCCATCAACTGCACCTGAAGCTGCATGTTCATCAATGGCCTCCCATGGCCTCTCACAGTGACAAGCCTCAGCTGCTCTTCATGACATCTTCATACCTTCAAAACCAGCACTCCCTGGGTAACTCTTATACATTATCAACTCCAGCTGCAGCACAAGGTACAACCTTGGCTATCTCTGGAACACAGTTTCTGTGTGCTCTCAGAAACACTTCCCAGAATTTTTCACCTCAATGATGCTAGTCTCTTCTTAATCACCACTAATTTCTTAGTTCCAGCTAACCAGCATCAATAGTCCCAGTAAGCAAAGATTTCACTTTAGAAGTTCTGTTACCTTATTAATCACAGCTGATTCTTCAGCCCCAGCTAACCAAAACCACAGAATCTTCACAATCAACATAGCAATAGCCCTGATAAGTTGTCCTTAATGTTCCCTCTGAAATTTCACAAGCGAGGTCTCTATCTTCTGCACTGTTCTCAACATTATTTTCCAAACTCCTACAGAACATCCCACAGATCTCTTAACATCCCAATTGCTCTACTAGCTCAAAGTTCCAAAGTCTTTCCACAGTCCTCCCTGAAACATGGAATACCCTACTATACTGGTACCAATTTGTCTTAGTCAGGGTTTCTATTCCTGCACAAACATCATGACAAATAAGTAAGTTGGGAAGGAAAAGATTTATTCATCTTACACTACCACATTGCTGTTCATCACCAAAGAATGCCAGGACAGGAATTCAGGCAGGTCAGGAAGCAGGAACTGATGCATAAGCCAAGGATGGATGTTACTTACTGGCTCGCTCAGCATGCTTTCTTATTGAACCCAGGACTACCAGCCCAGGGATGGCACCTCCGACAATGGCCCTCCCACCCTTGATCAATAATTGAGAAAATGCCTTATAGCTGGATCTCATGGTGGCATTTTCTCAAGGGAGGCTCCTTTCTCTGTAGTAACTCCAGCTTATATCAAATTGACACAGAAAATCAACCAGTGCAATATATGACATTACAAATGAATAAATAGAATGGTTGAGTCAATTTTTACATGTAAATTATAAGAAGTGGGGTTAGGGACTTAGTCTTAAAGAAATTCATGTAATCTATTCAGAACCCAAAGCACATTTTTACTCACACCTTAGGGATAAGGACAAGTCTTGAGATAGAGGGGTACATGAAACCTTGGGTGAGTACAAATAATGTTCAATTACGTATACTTTTTAGGTTATTTTTTCGTGATATTCATAAAATATGACATCGCTTGCTCTCAATGACGTGCACCTCTAATATCTACACTTGTGAAATAGACTGAAGGAGAGTCAAGAGTTTTAAAATTAAGGTCAGCTTCTGTTACATACTGGGCGTCATGCCAGCCTGGGTTAAATGGGACCCTGTTTTAATTAACTCAGTGCCTAATTAATTATACTTCTTTGGACTTTATTTTATTGATACAGAAATTAAGATTAGGGGATCTCATTAGTTTCCACAAGATCATCCTAAAGAGAAAGTAAGCAAAAGGATGTCTTCTGCTTCACATTCTATGATGTTTCCATCACAGGGAGTCTGTGGGGCAGTGGTCTGTTCAGGCAACCTGGGCCCAGTGGAGTGTAAGTCTAGAACTCTGGAGCCCCAGTGGGTAATCTCTGTCTGCAAGGGACAGCAGGTATTCGGCCATAACTCCTGGGTTTCTGCTCCTGTTTCAGTCCCAACCCCCCACAGCTGCCCTCCCCCACAGGAGATGTGTGCTCTGTTACATAGACAATGTACAAGCTCCGAGCATTCTAGTTGGACCCTACCCCCAGTCATCTGACCACAACCAGGTGTGCCCCACCCCACAGACAGATAG
>JADRCD010216506.1:0-12394 GCA_019843815.1 Montemys delectorum
GCACACCTTCTCCACCCAGTAAGAGACATTCTGCTCCTTGTTCTTTTCTGTGTAGGGAAAGGACCTTGAAATCTAAGGAAGGACTTGTAGGCTCTTGAGCTTGGCTCCCAGTTGATATATAACCTGTATAAGTTGTAATTCTGTCATAAAATGACTTCTGAGGAGAGGCCTTTCCCTAAACATCAGCCACCAAAGCCTTGATTGTGGTTTTGCTGTCCTAGAGTTCCTCCTGACCCTGGCTGTGCCAGCTTCAAGAGCTGGCTCTATGAATATGGCCAGTTCTATCAGCCACTCTTGCTCAAGCCTTTATGCTCCTCTGATTAACTTCACCCTCTTCTAAAATTTCAATTTTAACGAAGCATCCACCCTCTACATGAGAGGATATTACATACAGAACTTGAAGAACAGACTTTAAGAACTTTTGCCTAAAGCAAAAGCAGGGTTCACATTCCTGTCCATTTGCCTGCAGAGCTAGACTACTGTGGAAGCTGCCAAGAAGGTTCTCCATCTTCAAACATTAACAAATCCAGCAATAGATGGAAATCATAATGCCCTCTTCTGAGTTCTACAGGCTCCTGAATCGACCTGGTGCACAAACACAGACGTGGGCATGCAACCATATGCATAAAATAAATATTTATTTTTTAAGTATATTTTAGTAGTTTATATATGTAAGTATTTTGATGGTATATGTCTCTGTACCAGGTTCATTCAGTGTCCACAGAGGTTAGAAGAGGGGCATTTAGTCACCTGGAACTGAGGTTATACATGGTTGTAAACCACCATACAGGTGCTGGGAATCAAATTCAGGCTCTCTAGAAGAGTAGTAGCCAGTACTCTCGATTTCTGAGCCATCTGTCAAGCCTCATAAATAATTATTTTTTTTAAAAAAAAAAAAGGAAGTTAGAGGGAGCTAAGAAATGGCTCACTAATTCAGAGCATGCACTTCTGAGGTACTGAGTAGGCAGGGGTGGACATAGTGCAAAGGAGGTGATCTGCAAGCAAGACCCTTGGAGTGGATGCGACCAACCAGGATATGGAGATAGGCAGCCCCAGAGAGGGTAAACCCAAAGAAATGTCCAGGAAAGTCATCTGCGAAGTCCTATAGATCTTGAAGGGGTCAGGTCTACTGAGGGCAGCATACATCAAGCGAAATGTCCCTACTATCCCTACAGGCCCAGCCTTACATTTCATCCAAGACCCAGAGCAGCCTGAATTGCAAGTCCAGAAGAGAAACATACAATAGCACCTTTCCAGAGTGTCAAAGAGCAGCAGGCTCTACACAGGAAAGTGACCCTTGGAAATGACTCAGTATCTCTGATATTACAGGGTCTAAACAGTAAGGACTCTCATCAGAATGTGTTGACTCAGTGGACTTACTGTGCCTCTCTAGATTCTTTCAGCAGCCAGGGACATCTTTCTACTTCACCTACGACATACAAACGGCATGGGAGACAGGCATGTAGCTTTGTTGTTTCCAACATTCTCAGTCACCTTTGTCATTGAATAAGAACTCTTTAGTATTCTCCATGAATGTCATTTAAGCCTACCTTTAAGGCCTGTGACATTCCAGAATTATCTATTTCATCTTGATGATTCACTTGACCTTTTATCAATCACTGTTGAGTAGTGGGGCCAAGGAGAAGAACCATCAATCAGAAAGAAGGTTCCATGAAAACAAGACTCCAGCTCTGTTGACATAAATCTTGGGTGCAGAATAGACAAAGATAAGATGTCTTCAAAGGAGTAGAGTGGGATAGATACAGGACCTAATCTGTGTGCCTGGAAGCAACCTTATGATAAAATCTTCTCTGGATTGGCAGTGGGCAAAACATAGCTCATTGGTTTGTTTCTTATTAACTTGGTTCTTTGTAAAAAATAAAGAATGATATTGTTAGAAGGTCACTGCTTTACATAGCTGTACTGGCTAGTTTTGTGTGTCAACTTGACACAGGCTGGAGTTATCACAGAGAAGTGAGCTTCAGTTGGGGAAGTGCCTCCATGAGATCCAGCTGTGGGGCATTTTCTCAATTAGTGATCAAGGGGGTAGGGCCCCTTGTGGGTGGTGCCATCCCTGGGCTGGAAGTCTTGGGTTCTATAAGAGAGCAGGCTGAGCAAGCCAGGGAAAGCAAGCCAGCAAGAAACATCTCTCCATGGCCTCTCTGTCAGCTCCTGCTTCCTGACCTGCTTGAGTTCCAGTCCTGACTTCCTCTGGTGATCAACAGCCGTGTGGAAGTGTAAGCTCAATAAACCCTTTCCTCCCCAACTTGCTTCTTGGTCATGATGTTTGTGCAGGAATAGAAACCCTGACTAAGACAATAGCTAAACTGTCCCTAATGTTTGAAAAACAAATTAGATGCTGAATATCTCATATAAAGTTGCTTTTGCTAGGTCTCACCTAGCATGTAATATTTTCGTGGGTGGCCAGACAGGATAGTTGACCTCTCTGTATGAAGAAAAGGCTGGTTGGGGGAATTAATACCAAAAAGATCTTCACTAACTGGGAAGAATGGCAAACAAACAAGAGAATGTTTGATGGAGCCTAGAAGCCAGGGCACAAGGGTCGAAGCAGCAGAAGATATGTGATAGAGGAGAGGACTGATAAAGGGCAGGGCTGGACTTGTTTGCCATTACTCAAAGGACTTCTCTCTAGAGGAGCAATGACCTGTGTAGTGACATCATCATAGCCTGAGCATAATCAAGGTTCCAAGTGAATCCTACAATGTTCTAGGCACTAAAAAGGTGTCCCTGGATGCTTACGGAGCCATTTAGTTCCTGGATCCAGGTCACCAAGATGCCAATGTAAAGGATAGCTTCAAGAGACAGAACAGTCCCTGAACTGAGAGCGCGTTCCAGAGCACCAGGGGCCATCTTTGAAGCTATCAAACAAAGACACCTAGAAATAGATTCTATTTAAAAACCCATCGATATGAGGCAGGATGAGACACTGGTCAAAGTGTACAACCTAGCAGTTAGACAGTGGAGCTCCCTGCTAACAAGATAGTAGTTTAAGAGCCTAGCCTGGCCCCTACCCAGCATGAAATTATAGCCTTCTCATTAGGTTTAGGGAACATTCACAGGGCATGTGAACTCTTTACTCAGCTCAGCCCATGATGCTCTTATAAATACCAATCCCAATAAAGATTACCTCAGTCTCTCTCATAAGACTCATAAAAGCTCAAACAGGGCACCATGTGCCGTTCCTCCCTTAGAACTCTTCCCACTCCTGAGAGTTCTTTCCTATTTTTCCTTAACAAATCCACTCTTACCCTGCTCACTTCTTTTCTGTATTTCCTTATTCTTCTTGGGCAAGAGGCAACAGACTTGGAAACCCCTGGTCCAGGGTGTCTTTGGTGGTCAGTGACTTTTCTAGGCCCGTATCCCTCCCTACAAATAAAGCACTACAAGAGCTGAGAAAGGCTCTCTCTCTCTCTAACCCAAAGAAGACATGTCAGTAACAAAGTAATACTTTTATGACACACCGAGTTTAAGGATTTTGGCTGCTTTGCGATGTGTGCAATTAGTTTGGGTCCTAAAACTTCAGTAACAGAAGTCAGACGAAATGGTTGCATAGTCTAAATCTTTGTGTAGTTAATTTTTAAGTAAATCATTCAACTTAAAGTTTTAGAAAAGAGTTTCTGAATTTTAAAATTTCTGTATCGATGCAGCTGACTTTGCAGGTCACCAGAGAATCAACAATTGTAATAATAATAAAATAACACATTTAATAAGTTATAAGTCAAAGGTTATTTTATATTCTATATGGTCTAGGTGCCTGTAGTGGCTATTCCTGGTTGTCAACTTGACTACATCTGAAATGAATTACAATCCAGAATTAGAAGGCTCACCTGTGGCCCTAATCTGGAGGCTGAGAGATACAAGTTTCTGACCTGAATCTTGGCATGGAGACCTTGAGGAATAGTGGCTACGAATCCCATAGGATTAACATAGAAAGCTCTGAGTTCAAGGTCATCCGGGGTTAAAGGTGTGGTGGCACACACCTTTAACCTGGGCCACACTTTTTGCTGGAGACGTATATAAGGACATTGGAAGAAGGAAGGCTCTCTCTGCTTCGCCTGCTTGCCTTGTGGGACTGAGCAATTGCTGGATCCTTGGACTTCCATTCACAGCTGCTGCCGCGACTGTTGTTGGGAGTTGATTGTTGGGAGTTGGACTACAAACTGTAAGTCATCAATAAATCCCTTTACTACATAGAGACTAAGTTCTGTGACTCTAGAAGAACCCTAACTAAGACAGTGCCCTTACTACTTGTTTTCATCTAGTCCTGGAGAATCAGGAAATGCCTTAGAACAATGCTAAATTATCTTGGGCCATGTGTACTACTTTAATATTTGAACTCAACTGAGGTTATATATGTATATTAGAACTGCCGTAAAAAGTTAACAGTGAAAAAAAGGATGATGTCCTAAGGATCGAATCCTCAGTATGTGGGCTATAGTGTATGTATATAGTATATAGTAAATGATGCTGTACAGTGTGCTTGAAATGCAACAAAAGAGATTTCTGTCCCTCGCCACTTAATATAAAATGGTAACCATAGGTAGTGTTAGGGTGCTGATTAATTTGTGTATCAGTCATCATCCTTGAATATACTATATTATAATATATGTTCAATATACTATATATACTTGAATATATATATATATATATATATATATATATATATATATGCAACAACTAAATAGTTTACTGTTTAAAAGATTCCAGCTCTTCCTGAATAGGCAACGTCCAGTGGCTGCCATTTAGGTATTCAAACACCAACCAGACACGGGTTAGCAGAAATCCCAGCTACAGATGGCTGAGTGGGCTGTTCAGCATTCCCCAACCCCACCTTGTAGACTGAGCCTGGCTGACCACATCATTATCTCCAGAGAAATGTTCCAGACACACGAGGATCCTGGGCCAGCCACTGTGTGCTGGAAAATGAAAGTGGAAAAGTACTGATGTGTCACATTTGCTCCTTACTCTGGTGTAAATGCTCCACTGAGGCTAGCTCCAGGCCACCATCAGGACGTCACTGAACACAGAGAGTGGAGAAGAAGCGCCTGGAAGGCAGCATTAGCACAGACACCATGCAACATAAGAGCACAGATGTTAAAACATCAGAGTAATATTTGGTGCATACATTGTCTGTGTTTTAACATGATTTATTTTGTTGTAAGTTTAGATAAACTATTGCTAATGACTGTATTTAACAACTGGCTCCAGAGATTCTGAACACTAGCTGTCATAAAAGGTCCACACTGGCTCTTGCTTCCCTGGTTAAAGCCTTGAATGCCCTGCCACTACACTATGCTTCTGACACTAAGGCTGGAAGAGCTTGGCAACTTATTCAGCTTTGAAACCTGGTGACTTCCATAACACATAATAAAAGTACAAAAACAACACCCTTTGAGTAAAGTAGTGAGTCACCAACTGCCAAAGCTGTTTGGGAAGTACAAGCTTCCAAAAGCAGTTTGCTGGAGCCCCAGGCTGCTCCTGAAGCAGGCTTATTTTGCATACTCTCTGGTAGCATTAATATATCCCTTTAATATCCAAAGAAGAGTCTGTAAATGATCATATATCAAGAGTCACTGTAGCTTCATGCAAGCAAGAAAGGATGGAAGGCAGGCTGGAATATCAGAGTAGGTCAGGTCATGGGACCTAAGTGCAGATCCCCAGAGCCCACGTAAAAGCAGTGTCTCTACAATCATATTTATGCTGGGGAAGGAGAGACGTCAGGTCCCTGAAGCTCACTGGTCAGCCCCTCTAGCTAAATAGGTAATTCTAGGTTCCACAAGACATTTTGTCCAAAAATTAAGGTAGAGAGTGACTGAGGAAGACACCCAGTATCAACTACGTGGGCAAACACAGACACACACAAAACACACACACACATACACATACAAATATATACACATACATACACAATACCACACATAAAAAAGAAGGAAAGAGAGAAGAAAGGGAAGGAGGAAGGGAGAAAGAAAGGAAGAGAGGGAGGGAGAGGAAGGGAAGAATGAGGAAAAGAAGGGGAGGAAGGGATCCTCTTAGGGGACTGAGTCCATGCTTCAGAACATTGTGTGTGTGTGTGTGTGTGTGTGTGTGTGTGTGTGTGTGTGTGTGTCTGTATGTGTGTGTCTCTGTGTGTTTGTGTATATGTGTGTGTGAGAGTGTGTGTATGTGTGTGTATGTATGTGTGAGTCTGTGTGTATGTGTGTGTGTGTGTGTGTTTCTCACATGTCTGTTTATATCTTTCTCTCTTACAAGAATAAGAACCCCAGTTCTGTTGTATTAAGGTCAATCTTGCAGCAGTATACCTTCCTCTTTATTTAGCTTCTTGTGACTCTAAGAATGTGGTCTCATTTGGTCACATTGTAAAGTGACCAGTCCATAGTTGTATGAATTAAGGGAGTAGGGCTGTTCTTAGCCCAGTACGATATGAACCTTACACTAGGGATATATATATATATATATATATATATATATATATATATATATATATATACTCAGGTGCTCTTGGAAGGAAGGGATGAAGTCTTTTCAGCTCAGGATGGCTAAGACTCCAGGGTCAGATCCCAGTTTTCAATCCAAGCCCTAATGTAACTATTTAACTGTATTCCATTTATTAATAAATAATCTAAATAAAAATCTAAGCCCACGTCTCTTCACTTTTAAATAAAGGATGTAATTTGTAACACTTAGGAAGTGCTGGATCTTTCAAATGCTCAATACATAAGAGATCTTATTAGGGTCTTTCAAATGCTCAATACATAAGAGATCTTATTACCATCCAAGCCCATCTAGTGTTAGCAAAAGCTGGGATTGTATCCTTCCCTCAAAATTCAGGGATCCCCATGGAAGAGGAGGCAAAGATATTGTGAAAGCCAGGGGTAGTGGAAGATACCAAAAAACCCCAAGGCCTTTTAAACACAGTAGGACTGACATTCATATGAACTCACGGAGACTGTGAACATACAAAGGGCCTGCATGGGTCTGAGCCAGCTGGAATCCCGGCACTGAGAGAGGAAGTGGACACAAACACTCACTGGGAACCCAGTTAGGAAACCCAGAAGCTATCTCCTATTGATAACTACTCACAAAGGAAAAATTAGTTTTCTCCAATGAAGTCTCGCCGGCTATCTCAGTGTCTATACAAACCACACTTAAGTGTAGGCCCCATGCCCAGCTGTAGATGGCCAACACAAAAAGAACTCAGTGCCACTGGGGGGGAGCCGCTCTGGTTTGTTTGTTCATATACCAGGTCTTCTGTGTATGTATTACAGTTTCCAGTTTTGAGTTTTTGTGAGATTTCTGTGTGTTTGAATATGTGTGCTTGCACCTATTTATGTTTCTCATGCTTTTTCTTGGAAACTTTTTTTCTGTTTATTGATTTAGTTTGTCATATTCTGGTTTGTTTAGTTTTGTGTCATTTTATTTTATTATTAATTTTTGAATACCTGTAAGTTTTCTAACAAGAAAGAGAAAGAAAGGGTCAGAATTCGGGTAGGAATGGAGGCAGCGAGGATCTGGGAGAAGCCCAGGAAAGGAGAAACTACAATCAGAATATATCATATTTTCAATAAAAGAAAAATAGAAGAAAAAAAGAGCAAGAACTGCATATCAACATGGCCAGGGCATATTGTCCTCATGATGTCACCCTGTATTTACAGGAGCAATTCAGGAACATTAGAGTTTTGCCCCAGAGGTCCTATTCAAGACCTTTCTCTGCTCTGTTTCCAGTAGCTCACCTTTCCTGGTAGCTACATTGTCCTGTTATGTCACTCATCATTGATAAGACCCTGGATGGGAATGTTGTCTCTGTAAACACAGGCACAATAGATAAAGAAACAGATGCCATGGAACTGGACAAAGGTTAAACGGAGAAGGGTGCAGCCCCTCTGTTTTCCTCTAGTTTCTGCCTTCCCTCCTGGCCAGAGTGACACAGCACCAGGCCCACCCATCAGGAAGAAGTTCCATTTCTACTCCAGCTATAAGAGATGCTCTTTCTCAACTCACTTGGAGTTAAGTGTCCCAGTGTGAGTCCAAGAGAACACAGGTCCTCTTCACCAAATGCACCATGTGGGCAGAAAGCAACTCTGCTACCTCCGTGTATAACCTGTGGGTGGACAGCTATTTTTCAGATCCACACAGGATGCTGGAAAAATCAGGTTGCAGGTAATAGTGACGATGATGATGATGATGATGACGATGATGAAGATGAGGACAGTGATGGCGATGGTGATGATGACAATGCCTCAACAACAAAATAATTTTATATATATATATTGTTCAGGCCTTGGTAGCTATTGTTATTTCTCTCATTTGGGTTCTCAGAGAGCCTGTGAGCATAATGGGCTACCAGTACCACAGCTCACTTGTAGATGAAAAGACTTAGGTACAGAGCAGCTGCCCAACTGAAGGCAAAGAACAAATATAACTCAGACTCACACACTTGGGAGAGGGATGTACTACTGCCTAAGGAGCAGTGTTCATCTACAAAGTCTCTTGACAGGATGGAGTAGCCAGTCCCAAGAGAACAGCTTTGTCATCATGCTTATTCACAGTTACATTACAAGTTGCTATAAGGCTTTTCCAGCTGTGTATGTACTTTTATATGTGGAACAAGCAGCATTATTGGACAGTAGCAAAGGCTAGAGAGTTGTGGCTTGAGAGACATTTGGTCGTACCTAGGTTTAGATCCCCAATATCCACATTAAAAACAGGGCACGCTAGCGTATATTTGTCACCTCAGTACTGCGGACACAGAGACAAGAGGTTCCCTAGAGCTCTGTAGCCTTACAGCCTACCCAAATTGATGAGTTCCAGGTTCAAAGAGAAACTATGTCTCAATAAATACATAGTGGAGAGTAAATCACACACACAAACAAACTAACCAAGGTATGAAGCAAATTGCTACTACCATCGTAGGCAAGCTCTCTGTGATGCTCATTCACTGTTAGCAGGGAATATTATACTTGCACTGTGGTACCAAGGTATAAATACAGAACCGGCAAAGCCCGGCATCTTACCTCCTGCACTAAGCCTCATTAGCAGTGTCATTATCAGCCTGTGAAACACTGAAAACTCTCTTTAGGAAAGAGATTACACCATCGATTTGACTTAACTGAGGAAATTAATTAGACTTAATAAGAAAATTCTGTTGGCGATAAAGCTGAACTGCTAGAGTCAATGAATGCAAAATGTTACCCTGATAGGGTCCTTTGCCCTCAGCTTCCTTTTCGAATGGTTCCCTGCTTGCTCTTGAGCCACCAGAAAGCTTATCTGGAGGAGCAGAGTCAAATCCTGAGTAGCCAGTCCACCATTCAAATGGGTTGGGATATTTTACTTTAAGCCACACAACTTAGTATCAGTGAATTCCAGATTCTCCCAGAGTTCTGGCTAAGCCATTGTTACTTTAGATATGTGGAAAATTCACTTACAAAACACACCACATTTGACAGTTTGTGATTTCCACCAGGAAGTGACTCAACTTCCCCCAAACACCAGAAGTCTCCACTGGGGAAGGGAAAGCAACCTGCCAATGTTCGAGAACCAGCTGGTTGCTTCATAACTCACCAGCTGCTATATAATTTATGCATTTGTACAATGTATTCTGCTAGTCTTGCCGAGAGATGGCTAACAGGATAGGAATTTACAGGATGAAAGATCCTTCTATGAGTCCTGCAAACTGGATGAAAATAGATCCAGACCAAACACAGAATTTCCATTCTTGAGAGAAACCAAAAATGCTTAATATCAAAGACCAAGGCTCATGTGTGGGACATCAGAGTTTTTGATAGTTACATTGGAAGGAACAAAATATAGTCATTGGGTTCTTGGTTCCAAAAACAAATAATTAGGACCTACTTCTCTTATTTGAGAATTCCATTCTCTTATTTAATTTGCACTTCTATAACAAAATATTTTAGATTTGATAATTTATTAACGACAGAATAGCATTTGCCACTCTCCTGAAGTCTAGACGTCCAAGATCAAGACCTGCAGTTCAAGATGCCTGCTCACAGCTTCCATACTGCTTCCTACACTGACCCCTGTGCGGGGTCCTCACAGGGAAAAACGGATGAGTCAATTCCATTAGTCCTATCGTGTCAGGGTACGACTCTCATTCATGAAAACAGAGATCTTGTGACTGAATCACTTCCCAAAGGTCCCGCCCTCAATACTGTTTCATTAGGAAACTGGTTTTGGTGTATGAATGTACATCATACAATCAATCAATCAATCAATCAATCAAGTAAGTAAGTATGAGAGAAGAGTATAGATATTTTCAAATCTGAAGAAAACCTTTAGAAATTTCCCTCCCGTTCTTTCTCAAAAACAACTGCTGGAGAGATGTCTTAGTGGTTGAGGTTACTTGCTGCCCTTCCAGAGGAACCAAGAGTTCAGATCCCAGCACCACGCTGGGCAGCTCACCACTGCCTGTCACTCCAGCTCTAGGGGATCTGAAAACTCTGAAACTCTCTTCTGACATCCTTGGGCACCCACACACTCAGAAGACACATGCACAGAAAGTCAGACACTGAATATTCTCTCTCATGTATGGACTCCAGCTTCTAGTTTTTAAATTTGTGTGTTTAACGTAGAGAGTCTGTAGAGGCAGGGAACTAGAAAGAGACCTTCAAGGGTACGAGAAGGGGGAGGGCCTTAAGTGGGGATACTCACGTGATATGGAGGTCCAGGACGAGGCACTGGGGTTTGAAAAGCTTAAGCAGGGATATTAGGGAGGGGCTTTTTGTTTTTTTTTAAGTCTTGAGACCCACTTCACAGAAGGCAGTTCATGCTTAGTATCACGAACTTAGTCAAAATCCCATGCCTGGGAAGGTCATGAGCTATAGGAGGTGGGGGATAGGAAGACTTTCTACTGCTGTTTTGCTAAACCAATGTGTTGTCAAACTGCCTTTTAAATGCTTGTGTTTCTATCCAGAGACTGGTGCTCCACTCTGCGTTTGTCAAAGATGCTTCTTTTTGCAGTAGGCTGTGGTTAAAGTCACATGGCTGGTCAAAGTGCTGAGATAAATGACAACGGAGTGCTCAGCTCAGAACGGGACATCTATATCATTTCCTCAGCCTTTGCCCCGTGAAACCCAGACAGTGGGCAATACTGAGGGGGAAGCCCAGGACGTTTTCTGTCAAGGTGACTCTACTTACTGTAACTCTTCTGAGACAGCTAGAGTCGGTCTCCTGATGAAAGAGGATGGGAGATGCTGCCTCCCCCTTCCTGCAATCTGTGTAGACACAGACAAAGTGTGTTGTACATGAGCTAAATGCCATCTCATCACCATTGCCATTGTGGTAAGGCATCAGAGACCAATCCCATGTTCATAAAGAAAGTCATTTAATAAAATCCAAAGAATGCAGATGCGGGAACCCCATCATGTAGGGCTTGGGAATGAAGTCAGGTTGTGAGGTTTGGCAGCAAGTGCCCTTACCCAAAGGATCATCTTATCTGCCCCCAACAATTTTTTTAAAAAAAGAAGAAATATATAAATATTGTAACTCTAGGTTCAAAGGGCTTCAAATAGCTTTATAAATGTGTCTATAAACAATTTACTTTGTACTTCCTAATAAGTAGCTGTACTGGCTAGTTTTGTGTGTCAACTTGACACAGGCTGGAGTTATCACAGAGAAGTGAGCTTCAGTTGGGGAAATGCCTCCATGAGATCCAGCTGTGGGGCATTTTCTCAATTAGTGATCAAAGGGGTAGTGCCATCCCTGGGCTAGAAGTCTTGGGTTCTATAAGAGAGCAGGCTGAGCAAGCCAGGAGAAGCAAGCCAGCAAGGAACATCTCTCCATGGCCTCTGCATCAGCTCCTGCTTCCTGACTTGCTTGAGTTCTAGTCCTGACTTCCTCTGGTGATCAACAGCCATGTGGAAGTAAGCTGAATAAACCCTTTCCTCCCCAACTTGCTTCATGGTCATGATGTTTGTGCAGGAATAGAAACCCTGACTAAGACAAATTGGTACCAGCATAGTGGGGTATTCCTGTGACAACCTGACCATGTTTTGGGGAGGACTGTGGAAGGACTTTGGAACTTTGAGCTAGAAGAGCCACTGGTTGTTAAGAACTCTGTGGGATGTTCTGTGGGAGCTTGGAAGATCATGTTGTGAACAGTGCAGAGATGGAGGCCTGGCTTGTGAAATTTCAGAGGGAAGATTAAAGACACTTATCAGGGCCATGTTGTTTTGATTGTGAAGATTCTGTGGTTCTGGTTAGCTGGGGCTGAAGTATCAGCTGTGATTAACAAGATACCAGAACTACTAAAATGAAAACTTTGCATTGCTGGGACTATTGATGCTGGTTAGCTGGAGCTAAGAAATTAGCAATGATTAAGAAGAGACCAGCATCATTGAGGTCACATCTTCTGGGGAGT
>JADRCD010216506.1:12404-25379 GCA_019843815.1 Montemys delectorum
TGATTAAGAAGAGACCAGCATCATTGAGGTCACATCTTCTGGGGAGTGTTTTCTGAGAGCACTAAGAGGTTGTGTTCCAGAGATAGCCAAGGTTGTACCTTGTGCTGCAACAGGACTTGGTAATGTGTAAGAGTCACCCAGGTGGTACTGGTTTTGACAGCATGAAGGGGTCATGGAGAGCAGCTGAGGCTCAGCACAGTGAGAGGCCATGGAAGGCCATTGGTGAAGGTGCAGCCTCAGTTTGCAATTCATGGCCCAGGACTGAAGGTGTCATGCAAAGGAGTTGAGGCTTGGCACCGTGAAGACAGTCTATGAGAGGCTACTGGTAAAGCCTAGCTACAGCAGTGTTTTGGGAATGCCAGTACCATATAGTGACCACCAAGGACAGCAGCAGCAATGGAGTACAGGCATCTGGAGCCCAGAAGACAAAGATGTGTGCTACAAAGGGCAGAGCTGGAGAAGTGACCAAAGCCCTTGGAGGAGCCCAGAAGATTGTGAGTTGGATTCCAGACATTGGTTTTGCTTCTGATTGTGACTGTGCCCTGATATTTTTCCCTCTTGAAGGAAGAATGTATTTTAGTGGAGCCCACAGTTAAGAGACTTTGAATTTTAAAAGATATTGGACATTTTAAATTGATTGAACTTTTAATATGTAAAGACTGTGGGATTTTAGATTTTGGGGATGAATAAGAACATAAGGGTTGAGGCTTAATAGTGAAGTGTTTGTGTGTCAAGTTGACAAGGGGTCAATTGTACTGGCTAGTTTTGTGTGTCAACTTGACACAGGCTGGAGTTATCACAGAGAAGTGAGCTTCAGTTGGGGAAATGCCTCCATGAGATCCAGCTGTGGGGCATTTTCTCAATTAGTGATCAAAGGGGTAGTGCCATCCCTGGGCTAGAAGTCTTGGGTTCTATAAGAGAGCAGGCTGAGCAAGCCAGGAGAAGCAAGCCAGCAAGGAACATCTCTCCATGGCCTCTGCGTCAGCTCCTGCTTCCTGACTTGCTTGAGTTCTAGTCCTGACTTCCTCTGGTGATCAACAGACATGTGGAAGTAAGCTGAATAAACCCTTTCCTCCCCAACTTGCTTCATGGTCATGATGTTTGTGCAGGAATAGAAACCCTGACTAAGACAGTAGCCATCACTTTGAAACAAGAAACAAAAATATATCGTAGGGCTGAAAAGTAGAAACAGATCTTTGCCAACAAACTTGTTTAGGCAAATTTAACAAATGCGTTGCAAAGTCTTCTTGCAAATAAGTTGATCTCTCTAAGTGCATTTGATTCTGCGGTACGCCAAGGCAAATTTCTAAAATGATTGTTCCGTTTTGATTATCATCATAATTATTTTTAGAAAAAAATGCAACTCATCTTGCATCTGTGCTCTCTGCTAGGAACTATACTAAATTCTGAACTTCAAATATGTTATACAAATTTGATCAAAACCAGAAATTAGTTCATCTAGGAAGCCTCATGAGTGGGAGGCAGCAGGCCAAGTCACAGAGGGGATCTGATCAGGAATGAGGGGGACACAGCTACCTCTCAGCTTCTGCTCTCCCTGCAAGGTGGGCTGTTCAGTACCTGAGAGTTTAACTAAACACACTAAGATTGAATGCCCATTGCTGTAATCCACGTGTGCTTCTTAAGGAAAGGTCACAAGTCAACACCAAGTTACATGCTATGAAGAATGCAAGGATTTGTAATGTCTGCCTGTACATGAAGGCTGAAGATAATTGATCTGATGGCTTCCAAACGAGGTGACCCACAGATCAAGTGGTTTAATAACAGAAACTTGTTATCTCTCAGTTCTGAAGTCTGGAAATCCAAGTTCGAGGTTCTAGAAGGATTGCTCCCTCCTGAGACTTCGCTTCTCGCCTTGTAAATGTCCACCTTCTCCTTCTGTCTTCACGTGGTCTGTCCCTTGTCTATCTATGTTCTAACTGCCTAAAGCATGTTGTTAATTAACATCATCATCATTAATAATATGTTTATTGTATCGTTTTGGTTGGGGGTGTACACATGGTCCAGAGTACATACGGAGGTCAGAAGTCAACTTTTGGGGGCCATTTTCTCTCATCTTACCTACTGATCCATCTCACCAGGTCTCTCATTGGTTTTTGCTAGGATGCTGGCTGTGCTGGATTAAGGCTGATACATAGTACCTCATTTTAACTTAATCCTGTTTTTAGAGACTGTGTCAAGACACAGTCACATACTGGGGCACCAGAGCTCCAATATATGAATGTTAGAGAACACAGTTCAGCCCATGGCACCAAGGTTTTTTTTTTAAATACTGAGAGGGTATGGTAACATCTCATGTGAGACACCTTACATGGCTTCAGAAAACATGCAAAGACCATGCAGTTCCTGAAAGTCATCGTTCCTTGTTGTCAGCCCTGATCTCATTTCTTCATGGTCCACCCATAGTTGCAGACAGTTGAGCTTTTTAGCTGAATCAGGAGGCTTGAGCGATCTAATCCTTTATCACTGGGCACCCACTGAGTTGTCAGGGTGACAGGGTGACAAGCTCCAGACAACCCATGTGTGTGACAGGGTCAAATGGCTAGATGGGATATGGGCCCATCAACCTCCTCAGAAGCCTGGATTCTCAAGGAGCTGCCTCACCTCAGCTGCTCTCTCTAGGGTGAAGCCTGCCTCTGCTTGCTGAGCTGGTTGATAGTCCCTCACCGTGCCCCCCACCCTGTGTGTTCTGGCAGTCACATCCATGCAGACCTTGGCCAGGTAGCAAACAGCATTTCTACAAAGACGCTCAACCCTGTTCCCTAGAAACCAAAATCGGGTACCAAACAGCCTCTGTGTGTGGTTGTGTTTAATATAAGATTTCCTAAAATACGGTCTTAAATATGTCTAAGGAAAGGAGGCCTCTTTAAAAATAAATTGCATGTGTGTGAAAACAAAGGTCAGGCGAATGTGTTTCAGGCCAGGAAATCCTTTCTGAGTGTGAAGCATTCATTAGAGATGAGGGAGGGACACTGGAGACAGAATTGGAAGGGCCTGCAGCTCTAGGGGTGAGAGGGGACTGAGGGCAGTCAGAGCTCAGTAGACAGCAGCACATACTGCATGTCTTCCTGTGAGGCTAACATCCTGCCCTGGGCCCAAGGAAACCCCAGGGGGGCTGTGTTTGGGCGTAAGGAAGGCTTTTTGTCTCTTCTGTCTGCTTTCCTTTTCTTCCTAAGGGGGATTGAGAAAACATTTCCCTAGTCTCCAGCTGTGGGGATATAGATGGTTTTACAGTGGGCAGGAATTAGGGATGTAAAATGTTTATTCTTCTCATCTCTGCACCATTTCCCAGCCCAGAACCTTTGTGCCAAGGCAATAGAGACGTTGATGAAAATGAAACCTGCCACCCTTAATGTATGTAAACAGAGTCTCCCAGGTCCTGGGTTGAACATCTCTGGCCCGAGGCCTCAGTTCTGCAAAGCCCATGATCTGTCTCTGACATTTCCCTAAGCATCGAGGTTCTGCAGTTTAGCAAGTGTTTGGAGAAGGGATACTGAAGTAAGGATGACTACAACAGACATTCTTTTTGTAGGTTTGCTTTGAAGTGTCATGTGTTTTTCTGACAGCACGGTAGAATAGCACTTATATCAGTAGTAAAACATTGCTACAATAACAACAACATGGCTGGGTGACATCATGTCTTCATTCCGAAGGACTGAAGTATTGCACTGGAGCCTCCACTAGGGTGTGTGCTGAGTTAACCCTCCCAAGCTGCATGGCACACTCTGAAAGAACTGCTCTTAGGGACCAGCCGTGGCTTCACTGCCTGTTAACCCCCATTGCATTGTTGTCATGTTGGAAGACCATTGGTTACACCTCATACTGCAATGTCAAAATATTTCCCTTAAGACAACTTAAGGGAAGAAGGATTTATTTCGGCTCAGTGTGAGGGGCTATAACCCATCTTGCCTAGGGCTGGTGTGGTGGGACGCAGCTATGTAATGTTGGGAGCTTGGGCAGCTAGTGCATGATGCTGACCAAGAAGCAGATAGTTTAAGCCCCAAAAGGGTGACACTATGAGCCTCAAGTCTGCCTCTATGGCCCTGTATTTGTCAGCTTGGACCCATCTCTAAAAAAATCTCCATAACCTACCACATAGTACTATCAGCTGGGGACCGAGAGTTTACGCTTATGGAAAATTTTCTTCTGGTTCACACTTTTGGGATTTTCTATCCATGTTCAATTTGTTTTGGGACCTTTATTGAGGGGTCCATCCTAAGTGAGAGTTCATGGAAACACAAGCTGTGTACCTCAAGGAAGAGACTTGACTCTCAGGGTCCCTCTCAAGTGCATGCTTCAAATGACCTGATTTCTTCTTACCAGGCTGGGACTCAACAGTGTCATGCTGGGGCCCAAGCCTTCAACATAGGTGTTGGGGGAACACTTGTTCAAAGCATCCCTCTCATGTCCACCCATTTTCTGCAATGAGATGACTGAACACAAAAGCCTTTGGCAGATGTCAGGACAGTGTTCTTGGACTTCTCACTCTCTGAAATGGTAAGGTAACAGATCTCTGTTCTACAATCTAGCCCAGCTCAGGAGTTCTTCTATAATAGCAGAAAACGGACAAAGACATACTACAAGCTGTCATCAGCTTTACTGCCTAATATTACATGGGAGGGCCATGACGGTTCAGAGGATCCCCTCAGAACAGGACAGAGTTGACGCAGTGGATAGACTGGGAGTGTGAATGGTAAGGCCTCAGAGACAGCCTACCATGAATTGCTCTTTTCTGCCTGTTCTGATTTCTTTTTAATGCACACAGACTCTTTCATGAATCTCTTTTCTCAGCTCCCCACAGATTCCTGATGTATGGAACTTCCTAAACTTTCAAGTGAACAGGTGAAAGGATTCCAAATGTGCCACTCCAAAGTTTACTGCTTTGAAACAGATTTTTGGAGACGGAGGCATCAGAGACTTTATCGACGACAAAAAAAACACAGGTTTTTTCCCCTTTTTTCTCCCCAAGCTCTTCTGACTTCAGAATCTAGAAGGCTGGCAAAGACAGTGTTAAAAGGGAGCCTCACTCTTCAGACAGATGAATAGATGCCCCAAACGCTTACCCTCACAGAGAGAATCCAGCCCAGAAGGTACAGAGCATGCTTAGACACGGCAGGTGAGGCATTTCCCAGGCACTGCTCTTTCCTGACATTTCCACAGTTTTAGCTGTTCAAGATGTGTTAAGGTAGTAAACCAAACTGAGGAAATTATTTTAGAGGTGCAAAAGGCTAAGGTGAGCCACCCAAAAGACGTGCTCTTAGTAACAGAGCTGGCTGGATTGGTGCCTGCTCAGTCCCAGTGACAGTATGAGGCCCCTCTATGTAAAATCAAAGACATCTTAAAACTGAGAAGCAAACCAAAGGCAAGAGTGGACAAAATAAAAGAAAAACGTTGCAGAGCAAATGTGTCTGTCACCTACACACACACACACACACACACACACACACATACACCCTGTCTTGCATAGGCTCTTCCTCGCCAGCTATGTCCTCCAGACCACCTTACACATCCTTGCCATAGCTTCCATCCATCTAGGGCCTCCGACGAGCCCTGAGACTTGCACTGTAATCTGACTTAGCTCTCCTGTGTACTTAGCTGGCTGCTGGCTGAGGCTGGGTAGGCAGCCCTGGGGAAGGGAGCCTGTATCTTCTCCAGGCTAGGAGCAACGGCCTGCCCTGGATGACTTGTGGGTGTGGATACAACTGGTCTTTCCATGAAGAGAGCCAGAGCCTACATTACACAGAATAGAGAAGGAAAATCACGTTCTGTTTTGTAAGTTCAAAAGACACTGAGGATAAAATTCAAAGTAAGCCAAAAATCAGGAAACTTCCACGACTTGATAAAAGGCTAATACCAAAAACATCCTGCTTCTTGGCAAACAGCTCTTTCCCACCAACACTGGCTTTAGCTCACATAAGAAGTCACCACTCCTGTTTAGACTATATTGCAGGGCCTAGACAGTGCAACAGGAAGGAAAAGGAAACTGAAGGCCTAAGAGACAGATGGAGGATGCCATCATTTGCAGATATGTGTGTTACTAAGAAGGCTACATAGCCAACAGCACAAATCACTGATAACCCTAAAGGTCCCAGAAGAGTGGCAGAGCATCCAGTCACTATACAGATTTAATTATTTTCTGTATCTTTTATAAACAATGGGAAGATGCTTAAACCAGTCCCGTTTATTCCTCGGTGATAAGGAATAAAACTCATACCTGGCAGACAAAGATGTAACCAAGAGGTAACACATGTCACCCCTGGGCATGTCACCCCTCTCACCCACCAGCTCTACAGAGCAGTACTTAATTTGACTAACTGAGCCCCTTGGCATGCCTCTGGGAGGCTACCAGGAAACTGAATAAAAACAAAGAGAAAACAAGAATTCCAGAGAAATGGAAACTGTGGCAGGGTACTTACTGTCATTGTCACTATTTCAATGACTGTTTCCAGGTGCGGCTTTTATTAGTAAAAGAGTAGTTTCTTCCTACCACATGCACATAAAATAAATGCCAAAAAAAAAAAAAATACATTCAAAAGAAAATCCTTTCAAAGGGACACACGATGATTAGCCTCTCCTCGTCCATCAGATCTCAAACCTTCCACTGAGACAATGATTTTATGTGCAGAGCACATCATGAGTTCAACAGTGGTCCTATGGTTTGAGAGTCCACCAGAACTCACATGCTGGAACATTAATTGTTGATCACAGTAGTGCTTGTAAGTAGGAACTGGAGGGAGATGTTTGAGACTTGAGCCAAAGATCAGCCAATATATCACTGGCCTTTCCTCTAGATATTGGGTTGGTTACCGCAATAGCAGGCTGTTATAAAAGTGAGCCTTGCTTCCTGTCCCACAACACCCAGAGGAAGCTCCACTCCCAGGTGCTCTAACATGCCCAGGATCAAAGGTGAGGAGGACACAACATCTGTCCCAACACCAGGGAGTAACTGGGACCAGCGGGACCAGGCACACAGGAACTCAGCCAGCCCAGTGGCTCAGGTTCCTTCCTGTCCTACAACACCCAGAAGAAGATCCACTCCCAGGCACTCTAACACACCGAGGATCAGAGGTGAGGAGGACACAACATCTGTCCCAACACCGGGAGTAACTAGGACCAGCAGGACTCAGGCAAACAGGAACTCTGCCAGCCCAGTGGCTCAAGTTGCTTCCAGTCTGTGTGTGCTGGCCCCTAGTGCCCTGAGCAGACCTTGGGCGCAAACTCTGCAGTCATTCCCACAACACCCAGGGGAAGCTCCACTCCCAGGTGCTCTAACAAGCCCAGGGTCACAGGATCCCAGAATCACAGGATCACAGAGACAGCTTGACTTTGAGGAGTTCTGACACAACCAGGATCACAGGAAGGACAGGCTCCAGTCAGATTTAGCAAGGGCAGATAGCAGTACAGATAACCAGATGATGCAGGGCAAGCATAAGAATATAAGCAACACAAAAACACAAATCAAGGTGACCTGGCATCATCAGAATCCAATTCTCCCACCATTGCAAGTCTTGGACCCACCATTATACCGGAAAAGCAAGATTCAGATATAAAATCACTTCTCATGATGATGACACAGGACTTTAAGAAAGACATAAATAGCACTCTCAAAGAAATGCAGGAGAACACAGGTAAACAGCTAGAAGCACTTCAAGAGGAAACACAAAAATCCCTTAAAGCACTACAGGAAAACACAATCAAACAGGTGAAGGAAATGAGCAAAACCATCCAGAATCTAAAAATGGAAATAGAAACAATAAAGAAATCAGAAAAGGAGACAACCCTGGAAATAGAAAACATAGGAAAGAAATCAGGACTCATAGATGCAAACATCGCCAACAGAATACAAGAGATAGAAGAGAGAATCTCAGGGGCAGAAGACACCATAAAAAACATTGACACAACAGTCAGAGAAAATGCAAAAAGCAAAAAGCTCCTAACCCAGAATATCCAGGAAATCCAGGACACAATGAGAAGACAAAACCTAAGGATAATAGGCATAGAAGAGAGTGAAGATTCCCAATGTAATGGGCCAGTAAATATCTTCAACAAAATTATAGAAGAAAACTTCCTTAACCTAAAGAGATGCTCATGAGCATACAAGAAGCCTACAGAACTCCAGACTGGACCAGAAAAGAAATTCCTCCCATCACATAATAATCAAAACACCAAATGCACTAAACAAAGAAAGAATTTTAAAAGCAGTAAGGGGAAAAGGTCAAGTAACATATAAAGGCAGGCCTATCAGAATTACACCAGACTTCTCACCAGACACTATGAAAGCTAGAAGATCCTGGGCAGATGTCATACAGGCCCTATGAAAACACAAATGCCAGCCCAGGCTACTTTACCCAGCAAAACTCTTTTTTTTTTTCATATTTTAAAGATTTATTTATTTTATTTATGTGAATACACTTTAGCTATCTTCAGATACACCAGAAGAGGGCATGGGATCCCATTATAGATAGCTGTGAACCACTGTGTGGTTGCTGGGAATTGAGCTCAGGACCTCTGGAAGAGGAATCAGTGGTCTTAACTGCTGAGCCATTTCTCCAGCCCAATAAAACATATTTTAATAACAGGCTGTTTTATGTGAGTAGCAATTATTTTTGGTCAGAGATGGAGATTTTCATTCATGATCTTTCTGAGGTCTGCTTTTTCTACTTTAACATCTGTTATCTAATGTTACTATAGCAACGTTTTACTTAAAATACATTGTATACCAGTTTGTAATCCTTTACCTTCAAACTTTGTTGTGTATTTAACTCTTTTTTATATTTCTTTTTATCTTTTTAATTAGATATTTTCTTTATTTACATGTAAATTTCTCCTTTCCCAGTTTCCCCTCCAAAAAAACAAACAAACAAACAAACAAAAACAACAAGAACAAACCCCTGTTGCCTCCCCCCTCCCCATGCCTGCCACCCCACCCTCTCCCACTTATTGGCCCTGGCATTCCCCTACACTGGGGCACAGAACCTTCACAAGGCCGAGGTCCTCTCCTCCTATTGATGATCAAATTTGCAATCCTCTACTATACATATCCAACAAAACTCTTAACTACCATAGATGGAGAAAACAAGATATTCCATGGCAAAACCAAATTTATACAATATCTTTCCACAAATCCAGCCATACAAAGGATAATAGATGGAAAACACCAATATAAGGAGCAAAACTACACCCTAGAAGAAGCAAGAAAGTAATTTTTCAACAAACCCACACAAACCTAATTCCAACTCTAACAACAAAAATAACAGGAAGTAACAATTACTTTTTCTTAATATCTCTTAATATGGAAGTTAATATTACCAATATATCTTAATCAATTGAAATCCAAAAATATGAGGAATTAGAAATTTGTTGGCTGTCATCCAGTGGTCTCTCTAATTTGGTAATTGGAGAAATAGGTCCAATATTGTACAATCCATATACACTTTCTGCTTGTTTGTACATGACAGCGTCTGACTGTGTACAACATAAGGATCTTGAAATCTTGCTTCTCCTATCTCAGCCTCTCTATTAGTAGTATTGTTTATTTCATATTTTTACACTATACTACGGTTTTCAGAACAGCTTACCTATTTCAAAATTATTTATACAGTCAAAAGAAATGTAGACAATTAACTTAGAGCAACAAAGAGTGAGACTGAATGCTTTGCTTGATGTTTGTAACTATTGTATCAAGTTTGAAGAGGACTTTATAAGTTACTCTTTCTTGAGATGAATGCTTTTCCAAATTATCACAGCTAATGAACCAAATTCTTACCCTCACCCAATGTCTGTGCCACCTTCCAAGCAGAACCATTGTTGACTGAAACAGTTGGTGAATGACTTTATGGATAGACCATCTTTTTTTTTTTCTTTTTTTTTTTCTTTTTCTTGGTTTTTTTTTTTTTTTTTTGGTTTTTCGTGACAGTGTTTCTTTGTATAGCCCAGCTGTCCTGGAACTCACTCTGTAGACCAGGCTGTCCTCGAAATCCACCTACCTCTGCGTCCAAAGTGCTGGTATTAAAGGCATGTGCCACCACCACCTGGCCTAGATAGACTATTTAATACACACATTCATTTCTTAAATGAATGTAACCTGTTCTCTGTGTGATGAAATTGAAGACACTCACTCAAGTCAAATAGCTTTGACCATAGCAGGAAATCTGTATCCAAAGTCATGCCTACAATTTATTCCTTGATGCAGCAGAACTGTCAACTCTTAGCTACGATGGAGGCAAAATTCTTTGGTGATATGAGGGTCATTGAAGTACAGCTTTATTACAATGAAGTCCAATGTCTAAAAATTGTTCTTATTTTGGGCTTGTACCACACAGTAAGAACCAAGATTTTAAGTTCTACTAAATACAAAACAAACAAACAAACAAACAAAAAGACTTTATCTATGTTCATTTAAAAATACTAGTAGTGATGTATTATTTTAAAATATATAGTTAATATGTTTGGAGTTATTTAAAATTTATACTGAGAAAAATGAATGTATTTTCAGCATTGCTGTAGACAAGCATCTACATAAGACTGTTCAATTGATTGTTGTTTTACATCAAACAACTTTTATAATATTCATTTTTATCATTACAATATTTATACATTTTAAAGAATATGACAAAATTTAAAAAAAAGATATTGCAGGTAAAAAAAAAACTGGCAAAAAATATTTAACAAAATCATCAAAGAAAATTTTCCTAACCTTAAGAAGGTACAAGAAGCTTACAGAACATCAAAAATACTGCAGCAGAAAAGAAAGTCTCCCTACCACAAAACAACCAAAACACTAAATACACAGAACAAAGAAAGAATATTAAAAGCTGCAAGGGGGAAGGGCCAAATAACATATGAAGGCAGACCTATTAGAACTACACCCAATTTTCAAGGGAGACTCTAAAATCCAAAAGGGCCTGGAAAGATGTCTGGCAGCCTCTAAGAGACCATACATGCCAACCGATACTAATATATTCAGCAAAGCTTTTAATCTACATAGATGTAGAAAACAAGGTGATCCATGAAAAGTTCAAATTGGAACAATATCTACCCATAAATCCAGCCTTACAGAAGGTACTAGAAGGAAGGTACTCCATCCCAAAGATACTAGATACACCTACAAAACAAAGTAAATAAATAATCTCACACAATCAAAACCAAAAGAAGGGAATTCACACACACACACACACACACACACACACACACACACACCATCATCACCACCACCACAAATACAACAACAACATCGCAAAAATTAACAATAATTGATCATTAATATCTATCAATATCAATGAATTCAATTCCCCCCTAAAAAATACAAGATAATAGAATGGATGTGAAAACAAGATCCATCCTTCTGCTGCATCCAAGAAATATACCTCAATGTGAAGGATAGACATTACCTCATGGTAAAGGACTGGAAAAGAATTTTCCAAGCAAACAGACCCAAGAAGCAAGATGTAGGGCAGTGTGGGGCAGTGTGGGGCAGTGGTCTGCTCAGGTAACTTAGGCTCAGTAGAGTATTTGACCTTGAGCCCTCGAGCCTCAGTGGGCAGTTTTCTGTTTTCAGGGGGTGGAAGGAGCTCAGCCATAACTCCTGAGTCTTTGATTCCTGCTTTAGTCACAACTCCTCACAGCTGCCCCCACAGGAGATGTGTGCTCTATCAGGCAGACAATGCCCAAGCTCCCAGCATTCTAGCTGGACCCCCCCAGTCATCTGACCACAGCACAGCCAGGGCATTCCACACCCCATACAATATAAAGGGAAGTTTGCCCCCTCCTCTCTCTTCCTCTTTGTCTCCTCTCCTCTCTTGCTCTTTGTCCTTCTCTTGCTTCTTTTCTCCCTCTCTCTCTTGCTCTTGCTCTTTGTCTCCTCTCTTGTCCTCTTTCCTCTCTTGCCTTCTTTGTCTCTTTCCTGCTCTTTGTTCTCTTCTCTTGCCTTCTTGCTCTCTTGATTTCTTCCTCCCCCACCCCCTTTCCTTCTCTCTACTTGACTGGCCTATTTTCTCCTTCCTACAATAAAATATCTCATTTATATATTGCCTCCTTTTTAACTAACATGGGCCCCACCTGCAGGCCTGAGCACCAGGGAGAAAGAGAGAGCCATGGGCCTCAGCAGCAGGCCCCGTCTTTGGTACAACAGAACTATAATAATAACATCTGCATTGTATTGGCTTAAAAAGAGATACTTTGACTGATGGGATTGAATCAAAGACTCAGGCATAAATCTACACACTTATGGACATCTGATTTTTCATAAAGGAACCAGAATTAAACGATGGAAGAAAAGAAGCATCTTCAACAATGGTGCTGATCTAACTGGATGTCTGCATGTAGAAGAAAGCAAATTGAGCCATATGTATCACCCTGCACAAAACTCAAGTCCAAATGAATCAAACACATCAACATAAAACCAGATACAATAAACCTAATAGAAGAGGAAGCGAGGAGTAGGTTTGAACACTTGGGCAAGAACAATTTCCTAAACAGAACACAAATAGTCCAGGCACTAAGGACAACAATTAATAAATGGGACCTTATTGAGCTGCAAAGCTTCTGTAAAAATAAATAAATAAATAACATCAATAGGACAAAATGAGACAGCCTCCAGAATGAGAAAAGATTTTCTCCACACTTGACAGAGGGCCAATTTCCAAACTATATAAAGCACTCAAGAAATTAGACATCAACAAACCAAATAAACCAATTAAAAGTGGGGTACAGATCTAAATAGAGAATTCTCAACAGAAGAATCTCAAATGACTAAGAAGCTTGTAAAGAAATGTTCAACATTCTTTTTTTTTTTTAATTTTTTTTATTAGATAATTTCTTTATTTACATGTAAATTTTCCCTTTCCCAGGTTCCCCTCCAAAAAACAAACAAACAAACAAACAAAAACAACAAGAACAAACTTCTTTTGCTTCCCCCCTCCCCATGCCTGCCACCCCACCCTCTCCCACTTATTGGCC
>JADRCD010216507.1:0-29630 GCA_019843815.1 Montemys delectorum
AGGAAGAAACTGTCTCTGAGGCCACCAGAGCGGAGAAAGCCGCAGAATGTCAGGTGTAGACACTTGCCCTTGAAGAGCCTTTTAGAAAGTTCCTGAAGGCAGTAGAACAAGAGGCTAACATAGCCCACCAGTAGTAGAAAACCTCAGCAATAGAAACGTATTTTCTTTCTCACCCTCACAGAAGTCTAAAATCAGTTGCCATCAGGCTGGGAGGTAAGGTAGGGGGTAGAGGGGCCCAGGTCCCTCTCCCTGACTGGTATGTGACCAGGTTCTCTTTGTCTCTCTTTATATCATTTTCCCTCTAGGCCTTTCCATAGGTGTGTTCAGGTGTTCCCCTGTTTTTCTCATTGTGTAGTGTAGGTGTGTGTGTCTATGGTTGCATGTAAATTTGTAGGTGTGTGTGCATGTGCGCGCATGTGGAGGCCAGATGATAACTGTCTTGGTTACTTTTCTATTGCTGTGACAAGACGCCACGAGCAAGGTGACTTATAAAAGAAGTTTATTTGGGGTTTCCAGTTTCAGACGGTGAGAGTTCATGACCACCACGGCAGGGAAGATGGCAGCAGGAAGCCAAGCTGGAACTGTAGCTCAGAGCTCACATCTTAAGACACACTGTGAAGCCTGGTGCTAATTGCGAATGATGTGAACCTTTGAAAACTCAGAGCCCACCCTCAGTGACACAGCTCCTCCAAAACCACCACACCTGCTAATCCTTCCAAACAGTTACTCCAACTCGGGACCAAGTATTCCAATGGATGGGCCTGTGTGGAAGCACCCTCATTCAAACCACAAGAGACTTAGCAGTCACCTCTTTTGAGATAGGGTCTCTCACTGGCCTGGAGTTTACAGAGTAAGCCAGACTATCCAGCGAGGCCCAGGATCTGTCTGACTGTACCCCCCCAGCACCAGGATTACAAGTGTGTACCATCCTGCCCAGCTTTTGTATGTAGGTTTGGGGCATTAAAGTTGCAAGCACTCTATGAATTAAGCTGCACCCCTAGTTTGTTCCTTTCTTATAGGACGACACGAGTCCTGCTTGCTGCATTAGCACCTTTGGGGGTGACCTGTCTTAATGAGTTCTATCAGCAAGGACTGTGCTTCCAAAGACATTGTCATTTGAGGTGCTGTGGGTTAGAATGTCAGTGTAAGAATTTGGAAGGTATAGTAGAGTTTTAGAAGAGCAGAAATGATAGAATGAACACACCACCCCCCACACACACACACACACACAGGATTACTAGAGTAGCTTACAGACAGTGGTCAGAGCAGCACAATGGTTGTCTCTGACGGAAAAGCCAAGGATCTGGCGGTTTTTCAGTTCATAAGACTGCATATCTCAGAAGTCCCAGTTTGGTGCTGGAATCTCAGAGGATTCCTAGACAGTAGGCTCTAACACCAGTGAAGGGATGCCACAGCAACAAGGTAGGTGAACTTCCAGCAAGAGTGAGGGCAAACATCAAGAAGCAAAAGCTTCGTTTCTTCTGTTCATTCTTTTCGTTGATTCCAAATGTAGTCAAGTTGACAACCAAGATTAGCCATCATAGCAGCCACGTTTCTACCCAAAACAGCAGCCTTAGAAGTACCTCCATGGAGGGAGGTAGGATGTGTATAGGCTTGAGAAGGTAAACTTGGGTTTACATAGAAGTACAGTTGTGTGTGTTTTGTACATTTCATTGTAGAGTAAGTTCTAAGGAACACTTACCACAAGCAAAGAATTGTCTATGATGAAAACATGGTTCCTGCCCTCAGGGGAGAACAGACAAGTTCATAGCCCTTTGTGGATGCTCTTAGCCTTTTTTAAAGGCTGGGTGTGATAGTACATGCCTTTAATCCTTCACCACTTGGGCTCTCCATACGTTTATTTACTTAATTTTGAGATAGGCTCTCATTATGTTGCCCAGGCTACCCTTGAACTCAGTCTTCCTGCCTCCACTTCCCAAGCCATGCCTGGCCATACATTTGTGTGTATGCACTACATTTATGCAATAGATTAAAGTGGGGCTGTGAATGTGGCTCAGTGGCAGAGTGCTCAATTAGTATGCATGAGACCTTGAGTTCAAACTCAGCACCAGAGAGAGAGAGAGAGAGAGAATAAAGTAAGGATGATCAAAGTACAACTAGAACTTGCTGTGCCTGCTTCACTTGACCAAGACAGCCACCTAAATCTGAGCATATTGTATTCAGCCACTCCTGGCTATTATAACTGTTCCTACTCCGGCCCTCCCAAGGTGCCCATCCCCTTTCTTACTTAGCTGGCAGCACTCTCACCACCTGGAGTGATGCCAAGGGCCTACTTCAATTTCTTGCAACCAAGCAAGCACTGAACAAGGGCTGCCCTTGTCCCCTAAATCGTTCTGGAATTTGCCATGTCTTCAGCAACGTAGTCTTGGTTTTGCTCTTCATTTTGTACCTGAACGAAGACACCAGTGTGCCCAAATCTGTTGTCATTTTAAGATCTTTTGTTTTAAGTTCATGTGTATGTGTTTTTGTCTACATGTGCATTGTCTGGTGCCCACAGAGGCCAGCATATGGTACCAGGTCACCTAGAAGTAGAATTATAGATGGCTGTGAGCCTCCATGTGGGTTCTGGGAATCGAATCTGTGTCCTCTAGAAGAGTAGCCAGTGCTCTTAACCACTGAACCATCTCACCAGCACCTCTTTGTGGGGTCTCCCATTGCCTCAAAGAGGTGGGTCCTTGATGAAATAAGTTCCTGCATAAGTATGGCTGGTTATGAGCATTCCCAACTGCAAAGATCCAGAGAGAGGATCAAGGTGCTTAGGCAAAAGGACCTGTGGGTCTTGTAGCCTGTGGCCACTGGGTTTACATGGGAGGTCATTGTAGCAAAGAGTTGGGATCTGCTACAGGTCATTGGTTGCCCTGGATGCATGAGGACCATCGACTGGAGAGCAAAGGGAGGCTCTTGCTGTGGTCCAGCCAACACACATAGCTTGAGTAGCAGAGAAAATGGAGGGATATGTATTTCTCAGCAGAATGACTGCTTGCAAGGCTGTGGCAGAGGGTGGAGGCTTCCCAGGGGAGCCATTCAAGCTTAGGACCTTGCCACCAAAGGGGAGCAGACAAAGTGAGGAGAGGAGAGGGGCCAAGAAGAGAGTCCAACCTGAGAAGTGACCTAGTCTGCGTTGCTGACAAGGATGGTGTGTGTCCCTTGGCCTTTTTCCTTCTCAGAAAGGAAGGAAACCCAGGTGCCTGAATAGGGGCAAGGCTGAGGATGACCAGTGGCCTGGCCACATGTTAGAGGCTCACATCAGAATCCTCTGGACCTACTGGCTACCTTCGAGTCAATATCCCATTTCTTTCCTGAAACTCACATGCACACTCCATGCAAACAGGTGGTTTAGGCAAGTGTATAACTGTGGGCAGGTTCCAACTTCCTAGCAGTCTGCTGTGGTTTCTTATTAACACCTGTGACAAGCAGTGTCAGCTGTGTCTATACATGCCCCTGTGGTCAGGCGCACCATGCCAAGGAGGGCGGGCCGTGTTAAGTCTAATCTTATTTACCCTGCAGGACTTGGCTTGGGCCATCAGCTACTATGTGCGTTTCTTCTACACCTACATCCCTTTCTACGGCATCTTAGGAGCCCTGGTTTTCCTCAACTTTATCAGGTACCCCAACTTTGCTGGTCTACCCTGTGCTTTTGAGAGCACTAGCTTTGCTGGGGCTGTGACGTGAACCCTGTACTTGTTATGGGGGTAGGGTAGGTACAGTGGCTCTATGTGGCTGCCTATATCTCCCACCCTGAGGCTTCAGCACTGAGCTGTGTTGTCTTCTAGGTTCCTGGAGAGCCACTGGTTTGTGTGGGTCACACAGATGAACCACCTCGTCATGGAGATTGATCTTGATCACTACCGGGACTGGTTCAGCAGCCAGGTGAGGGGAGGCAAAGGTAGTCCCAGGGACCCTGGAACGCTGCCCCATGCCCATGTCTGCACCCTGCCTCTGTGGATCCAGGGCTATACAAACCCTCCCTAGGGCTACTTGTTGCCTATTGGCAGCCTCAGAGCAAGAAAGGATAGTAGGAAGATTGGGGACGTAGCTCAGTTGATGTTTGCCCAGCATGCGTAAAATCCTGGGGTTTATCTCTGGCACCCAATATACACAATGTGTCGGCCCATACCTATAATCTTAGTACTTGGGAGGTGGAGACAGGAAGATCAGGAGTCCAAGGCCAGGATAAGTTAAAAACAACAGAGAAGGAAATATGGAAGGAGTGATAAGAATCTACCGGAGGAAGCTCTGGGAGTCTGGGAGGGTGAGGCTTTCGGGTCGAATGGTATGAGCTAAAGAGGGGCCCTGAGACCCTGGTTAAGGTGACCTTTATGGGGTAAGTCCAGGTCCTTCGGTTTTGTTCTTACACCCCAGCCACTGATCCCCTGTCCCCTCTGCAGCTGGCAGCCACCTGCAATGTGGAGCAGTCCTTCTTCAATGACTGGTTCAGCGGGCACCTCAATTTCCAGATTGAGCACCAGTGAGTGCAGCCCAGCAATGCTGGGGGGGAGGGAGGGGGAAGAGGGGAGACAAGGAGTGGGCGGGCCGAGGCCACTAACCCAGAGGCCAAGGAACCATCAGGTTTATCTTCTCTTGTTAGCAAGACCACCTCCCCACCCTAGAGCACAGCTGGGCAGGAGAAGGGCTCTGGGATCAGCTTGTCCTGGAGGCGTTGCTGTCCAGGCTTTGTGCTGCATGGGCCATCCTGGGGACTGTACTCCTTCATGTATGGCCTCTTTGCCGATACAGAAAGCTTACAAAACTATCCTGCAGACCTGTAATGGGCCTGGTTATTGGCTGGGAAACTGAGGACCAGCTAGATAGCATATCTGGTACACAGGGGGCCAAAGGACTGTCCCTGCTGCCTCTGTGTGTATCTTCATCTTTTAGTATTCTTCTCATCTCCCATCTGTTTCTTTCATTTCCTTTTTTTTTTTTTTTGGCTTAGTGTTGAACTTACAGGGATCTTCTGCCTTGGCCTCCCACATGATGAGACCAGGGGCATGAACCCTGATACCCTTTTCTTTTTTCTTTTCTTTTCTTTTTTTTTTTTTTAACACGAGACCCTTGTGTTTGGCTGTTCAATACTAATATGGCTTTCTGGAGTGCCCCTGTTCATAAATTGCCCCTCTTCACACCACTAACATCTGCAGGCAGTTGGCAGGAACCACAGTCTTGTCCCGGTTTCAGATAGGACCTCAGACCTGCCTGCCTCCCTGGGTTGGAGGAGAGATGGAGAGCATGGGTCTTGGGTTGCACTCACTCTGCCCACCTGCTCCCCCCAGCCTCTTCCCCACTATGCCACGGCACAACTTGCACAAGATTGCCCCACTGGTGAAGTCTCTCTGCGCCAAGCACGGCATTGAATACCAGGAGAAGCCGCTGCTGAGGGCCCTGCTCGACATTGTGAGGTGAGGGGTGAGCTTGACGAGGGCTGGAGGCGGGGGCCAGAGATGAGGTGGGGCTGAGGAGGTGAGAGGCACATGGCTGGGCTTACTCACAGTAGGGACTCTAGCTCACAGTGGGGACCACATAACTCTGGTCCACCCAGGGCTAGAAGAGGACCTCCCCTCTCTCCTTCCCCAGGGGTTTCCCTGGGGTGCATCAGTCAGTAGCTCATAGCTCCTGTGGTATCCTGCGGTAAGTGGCAAGCCCTAGCCAGTAGCTGAGAGGAAGCACCTGCCGCCCCAACATGACTTCCTACATGTCTCACTGCCTGGAGGCCAAGGTTCCTTTCCATCCTGGTTCCTGAGCCCTGGCCCCCTCTCTATTTGCAGTTCGCTGAAGAAATCTGGGGAGCTGTGGCTGGATGCCTACCTCCATAAATGAAGAGGCCGTCCTCAGGGCACCCTCGGGGAAGGGGCACCGTTGGGTGACAGCCAGAGGGAGGGGAGGGCTTTTGTTCTGGAGGGTTCTCGTGAGACTGAAGTGTCTACTGGCTCACATTCCCCATGCTTGGTCTTTCATCCTTTCTTGTTCTTCTCTTCCCTCACCCCTACCTACTCTATCTTCATGGAGTTCCTCCTTTGTCAGCCCCAGCCCTGTCTCCTCTGCCTCCCAGACCCTTCTCCCAAAGAGCCGGAGAGGTAGCTGTACCAGGTGGTTACATGTCTGCCTCTAACTTCTGCACCTAAAGATTCCCGGTATAAGATTCTGCTCCGGGCAGCCTAGTCCCCAGCCCATTCTGTCCGACTGACACTCTGGGGGTCTGTGGAACAAGGGCCCAGGACTCTGCTCTACACTCCCTGCCAGCATCATGGTGTAGTCACTCAGGTGAAGAGATGCTTTATTCTGAGTGTCCTTCCCATGCTGGGATTGGTACTTGAGGTTTCCTTCCAGCTGCCAAGGGCCGGCCTAGACTTCGAGGCCCAAGGAAAAGTCCTCTCACGCCCCACCATCATAATTCCAGACCCTAGGGTTTGTACAGGTTCTATTTCATCATCTACCCAACTCCAGATCCCAAAGGGAGTGTTCCTTGTGTGGGCTCAGGAGAGGTAGTAGCCAGATGGGAGGAGGGACTGCCCAGTCTGGAGCCTTAACCTCTCCCACTACAATCAGGTGCTTCTTAGTTAAAAGGCCTGAAAATTCTAGAAGAATCAGATCTTTTTCCAGAATCTCTGGCCAGTTCCAGATGCTTGGTCTAGAGGATGTGGACCTTGTAGGAGAGGCTCTGAGCAGCTCTCCCCAGAATAGAGCTGCCAGTCTGGCCAGCACTTGGCTTCTCATTGGCTCATCCCTGTCTTTACAGATGTTTGTTTGTTTGTTTGTTTTAGCTGTTGTGTTAACATTTCCTACAGAATGTTTCTTGGTAGGAGAGTAACAGAGGGCTGGCTGGGTCTACCAGATGCCTCTTGCCCTTTAGGTAGAGCTAGGCTTCACCATCAGGACCACAGTATAAGCTGTGGCTTGAGGTTGCTGCTATCAGGAAGTCAGGAGAAACAGGGTGGGGTGGGGTGTCTCAGGAGGGCTGTTGGGGGTACCCAGGTAGGCTCAGGCAGGAGTGTAGAGGGAAGAGGAGGCTGAGGGCATGAGGGAAATGTGAGGACAGGCAGGAGGGGGGATGTTGGCTCTATCAGGAAGGGACCCACACTGTGTCATTCTGAGTCCTAACTGGACTAACCAATATGTAAACTGGAGGAAGAGGTTGAGCCTGCACTGGGCAAGCCCTCTAGGATTCCATGAGCCAAGAGAGATCAGTTGGCATTGCTCCACAGAGGCAGAGAACCCCTAAGGAGATGGCAGTCATTTGTATCACCTTGTTCCAGGCCTCTACTTTTTTGGGAAATAAAAAAAAAAAAAAGTAATTTTATTCTCACTTGCCTGCAGTTCACCAAGATCAATGGATGGCTAGTGTTCCCATATGCTAATGTCACAAGGGTGGTAATGCAGGGTCTGGAAGGGAGTCGATGCCCCACAAGAGAAAGGCCTGACTGTTAAGGCAAGTGGTGAACAGAACCCTGGTCCTCTCGCTAAGAGAGACAGTGAAGGTTCTGGAGACTGAGGCTTTTATTTTGTGTTGCTGTGCCCATGTGGAGGCTTGGTAAGTCTCTACAGCCTAGGGAAAGTCTGTATCGGTCCAGCCCTGGTTACAGTTCTTACACAGAAGGCTCTCTGGTCTGACTTCCAGCCTGATCTGCACCTGAGGTACCTGCCCAGTTCACCTTGCAATTGAACCCATGCTGCATCCATCTCTGAGCAGGCTCAGAGGGCCATGCCACTCCAGAGATGCCAGAGAAGAGCCATCAGGCATGGGGTAGCCAATACTCCCAAGGTTTTTGTTGACTTCATAGCTGTTCCCAGCAAGTTGGGGAGAGCTCCAGCAGAGATCTCATCTCCACAGATGACCAGAACCTATTTATATAAGTACAGAGGGATAGTAGGCATTCTGTGGGGATGATTCCCAGGGACCACACTGTAACTAGTATAGGGCTTGGAACGGCAGACCTTTTCACTGACCCTCTGAGTGGTCCTGGGGGAGTCCTACGCCACTTCATCTCCAGGGCGCTCACTGCCACAGTTTCCTCCTTGAAGAAAAGAAAATCGTGGGATAGAATGCCTCCAAGGCTGACTTCTGTCAGTCTTCATGAGCCTTGCCCTCACCTGCCTGATAAGCCCACTGGAGACTTCGGTGATGGCAGACTTCGTTGAACACATCTTCAGTACTTACCTATGCTTGTCTTCCACTTGCTGCTTGGGTTGGATCTGGGCCGCCAGTACCCAGAATGCCTCAGGCCAACCCCTGCCAAATGTGAATGCGGGGTCTGTGACATCTGACACCCAGAAATATGGGGAGTAGGAGGGTGAGTGAAGGGAACCCAACAGGGCTAGGTGGTCTCAGCTGTGCAGGTAAATCTAGGCTCACATCCATGAGCTTGTCTTTTCTCATCCACACTCCTAACTCCTGCCTTGAGCACTACCCAAGGTCCAGAGCAGAAGACATCCATTCCTGCTCTCTGCATTAACAGCTCCTCTCTTGTTACAGTGACCAATATCCCCAAAGTTGTGGGGTGGGTTCTGACCCCTAACAAAGTCCTGGACTTCTCTAAGATTCAAAGCCCAGCCTAAAGAAACTCTAACACCTCACAGGCTGAGAAGCTGACACCAGACAGGGGAAGCTACTCCCCCTGAGGCGGTGATAGCAGATGAATCAGAGCGTGCATAGGGAATTCCGGCTTCTACCCCAGTTGGCTTGGCCATCTCTTCCCCTTTCCTCCATCATGCCAAATGTCATACTGTACAGGAGACCCCATGGGTAGAAGCAGGCAGTGAGATAGTTAGTCCAGGTGGAAGAGATGATAAGGAATGGGGTGCTACAGAAAACAAAAACAAAGACCCTCCCATCTTTGAGGTAGTAGCATACACCAGACACCAGACTCAGAGGTGTCTCAGGGGCTGTTGGAGCAGCCTGGACATCTGTGCGTGTCTATCTGTGTGTATAACTGGAAGCCCAGACGTTATCAGCAGCTTGACTAGTTCCTCATATGACCAGCTGAACCCATGGGAGCCCTTGAGGCCACTGGGAGGGAGGGGGAAGGCCACAGGCAAGAAAGTATGGAACAGAGAAAGATTACAGCCACTTGGGCTACCGTGCCTTGGGCCTATTGTGGCTCAGCAGGCTTGGCTGTGCTGAACTGGAAAGGACTGTACAGAGGACAGCTGCTGTGAGATAGACCACGCAGCAGTGAGTCGAGGCAGGTCATCTGGTGACCTGTGAATGGGCTGGAGGAAAAGACTTGCTGTAGGTTCTGGACACCGGGGTTCTTTTGATTGACAGGACTACACATTTCTAGCCAGACTGGTGTCACAGATAAATGGAACATAGAACTGCCCAGTGTCTTCGGACTTCACAGAGGCCCCACTGCCTTCTGCCAGCATCAAGGCTTTTTCTTTTTTTTGTGGGGGGCGGAGGACCTGGAAGGAACTTGGGTTTTCCTTTAAACCATTTGGTTCACGAGCGCATAATGCTTAAGAAGAGAACTAGTAACAGGAAACAGGGCTTGGAAAGTATTGACGTTTTTAAGGACGCAGTATGTTTACACATCGTTCTTTCGCAAGGCCTTTATCACCCCACTACCAGCCGCACCCACAAAGGCAGAGGCTGGTTCATGGGAGCTGGCCACTGGAGTCTCTTAGCTATTGGTTGACTGAAAGGACAAACAAGCCGTGACTTCCCTCTGGAAGCTTGCTTTCTGGACTCAGAACTGTTGTACAGAAAATAGGAAGAGAGACCGTGGGGTCTTTCAAAGGTACTACCAAGGCCTTTTCCTGTCCTCTCGATAAGTGTGGTCTGTGATCTCTACAGGAAGACAGACTCAGGTGAGTGGAGGTGACCCATTGCCTGGAGCTACAGCAGAGATGACAAGGGGGAAGATGGGACAAAGATGACCTATCAGTAATGGGCTCCAGGTAGAAGGAAGAGACCCAAAGGCAGGGGTCTCTGCAGGGTATTTTATTGGATAACTCTGGATTTGGAGGGAGAGAGCACACTCCCCGTGGCCACCACTAGGGGCAGCATGAAACAGTTCACCCTGCAACCATGTGGATACCCTTTGGTGGTGCTGCAGGCTGGGTGATGCCTCTGAGCAGAACATGTCCCTAAGCATGTCAGAGACACCAACAGGAATCTGACTTTGCCAGTATGGAGACCAAGTGCCGCCAGACAGTATGTCGAGAGAATGCCCCCCCATTGGCCATACCTAGGTAGTACTAGGATCATCAAAATTTGGATGGGAAAGGGGACTTCCTGCAGGGAACAGAAATACAGAAAGACAGTGTGACACACTCTGGGTATAAGAAATTTGGTTTTGAGGAAAGAAGTAGGGGGGTGTGTGCGTGTGTGTTAGGGCTTGAACTCAGGGCCTACACATACTAGAAGTCTTCCTACTGAGCTACATTCCCAGGCCCTTAAAATATTTATTATTATCATCTCAAACAGGATTTTATTAAGTTGCTTTGGCTGCCTTTGAACTTGTGGTCCTCCTGTTGAGTACCTTGGATGACTAGTATATGTACAAGGCTTTGAAGTGCCTTTCAAGGGATCTCTAGTCCTAACCTGAGGGAGAAAATAAAGTCCACAGAAAGCAAAGGGCTTGTCTCAGAGAACAAAATAGTTAGCCCAGAGGCATGGGGTCATATGCACAAAGCTTTTAAATACACTTCTGAGCCTGCCCTTTGGCGAGAGCCTTCCTGGGGCATCCTTTTTATTTCTCATCACTTTGGAAGTGATAATTTGGCTTTAAGAGCTTGAATTCTGGGGCTGGAGAGATGGCTCAGCGGTTAAGAGCACTGACTGCTCTTCTGAAGGTCCTGAGTTCAAATCCCAGCAACCACATGGTGGCTCACAACCATCCGTAATGAGATCTGACGCCCTCTTCTGGTGTGTCTGAAGGCAGCTACAATGTACTTACATATAATAAATAAATAAATCTTTAAAAAAAAAAAAAAAAAAAAAAAGCTTGAATTCCTTCCCTTGATTCCTAGAAGACTTATCCCTATCCACCTAATCCCAGGGGAAGGGAGTCGGAAGCTAAACGGAAGCAAAACAAGGTAGGTACCCAGCAGATGATGGGACCTCTGCTTCCCTCACTGTATCCAGGAAGCTTCTACTGGGAATTCCCTAGACAAGGAGGTCCCAGGGAGTGGAGAGAGGGTGGGGTAGTCCCCACAGCGGCGATGAGGCCTCACTTCCTACAGAAGACCCCCAGTTTGGCATTTCTGCTGGGTTTACTATAGCCAAAAGCTCCCGGGACCTCTTTAAAGATTAGAGCCACGGGGTGTTGGTGCTGGGGCTGAACGAGCGCACTGTCCCCTCTCCTTTCTCATCAAACTTGGGTTTAGGTCAATCGTGGAGTCCTTGCTTTGCGTACCTATAGCACTGAGTTGGATATTTTTTTTTAGCCCTAGGGAAGGGATGCCCTCCCAGACTGCAGCACTTAGCTTGAGTAGATGGGAACATCATTAACACTTTGGGGAGAGAATCAAGATAAAGCAAAATTTCTGCCTTGAGCTGTTCAAAGGTTGATAGGTGTGGTCAACTGTACCCATTGTCTGGATGAAGATCGTGAGGCCAAGTGGGAGGTTAGTTCCTGCTCAAGAAATAGTCCTTAGATTTAAAGGGCTTAGGGACGGAATGGCCACACTTGAGTCTCTGCCTATTCAGCACTACAACTATTGTGCAATGCCAAGTCTAGCAGAGCTCCCACTACTGGGCCCTCCTGCATAGAGGGCAATAGGAAGCCAGTACAGGCATAAAGGGTTTCCGATCCCATAATCCAGAGGTTCCTGCAGGTGTGATCCTTTGTTTGTTTTGTTTTGTTTTGTTTTGGAGACAGGGTTTCTCTGTGTAATCCTGGCTGTCCTGGAACTCACTCTGTAGACCAGGCTGGCCTCAAACTCTGAAATCTGCCTGTCTCTGCCTCCCAAGTGCTAGGATTAAAGGCGTGCGCCACCACCGCCCAGCAGCAGGTGTGATCCTTAACCTTAGGCCCTTGTATACATAACTCACCCCAAGGTGCTGCTGAATGTAGAAACAAGCCAGGGGTAGAGCCAAGATGGAGTAGCTGCTGCCTCTATGATCCCGAGCACCCAGTGTGGAGAGGAACTCTTTACATTCCACCCCAGCTCGACACTGATGCCCCCTCCACCAAGTCTGAAGCAGACTTAGCTCTAAAACTCATGAAAATCCAACACTTGGCTCCATATGTCTGGGTTGCTTTTTATATAAAAATAACAAGTTTTCCTCCAATTCTTGCTCTAGGAAAACATGCTATGCTCACCATGTCATTTTAAGTATGTTCCCTCCACCCCTGATCCCATTGGACATGTGCCATGGCCATAGGGTTCCTGAACAGAAAATGCTGAGGACTGAGGAAAGCCAGCAGGACCAGGCAGGCAGACAGGCTGCCCCAAGCAGGGGGTGAGGACGGCTGTCAATCTTGCCCAGTGGTTTGGTGACTGCTGGAGTCTGCACTCTTACCCCCTTCACCACCCATGAGGATACTGCCTTCATTGATGGAGGTATGCATCCAGCCAGATGTCGCCAGACTTCTTCAGGGACCTGAGAGGTGGGGATAGGGATCAGGGACTCAACTGGAAGGTATTAGTACCCCGCTGTGTCCCATAAGCAGTGCTAAGTGAAGACATTCCTGTGAGTTCCCATCCCCACTGGGACAGGCAGCTGTGTGGGGCCAGGTACTCATTAACCAGAGTGGAATCTGGACTGCAACAAGGAGGTGAGTGGCAGGTGCCCAAGTCCAGTTGTGAGCCTCAGGAGGCCTGGCCACCGTTCACCTGGTTCTCCCTGTTGCCTCTCCCTGTTGGACTCTGCAACCCAAAAACATGTGGGGCACAGAAGCTGCTCCATCGGGATGTCAAAGACAAGTACCGAAGCCAGGAAAAGAACAATATATAAATGTCTGCAGGTCGAGTTTCCAACCTCTGTTCCCACTTCCAAGGCTACTCCTGGGGGCTAAGCCCTCTCACCCCTGCCTGGACAAGTACGAGCACTTTGGCTTTAGCATTTCTGCTTTGCCTTTGTTCAGAGTGCATGTCCATTTAGGGCATCTTTGCAACGTTTGAAAGCCAGGCAGTCTCTTCTCCCACAAATCAGCACACTCCTGCCCCAGGACCTCTATCTGGAATATTCTCCAGCCAGGTCCCTCTACCCACTGACCAGTTGTCTCCCTGCTTCTCGCCTCTGCTCACACATCAGCTCCACCATATTTTATACCTGCTGCGCCATAAACAATACTACACTCTGCCTGCCCTCTGCATCCCTTCTCCTGCCTCCACCCTAGGTTTCCATTCTTGTTATGTTATTAAAACGGTTCCCACGGTCTGTCATGTACTCATCGGTTAACGACGAGTGTTTGTTTAACCCCTAACACTCCTCCTCGTCCCACTCAATGTGTGTGTATATGTGTTTGTCTCTCACTAAAACCAAAGCTCACTGGCCAATAAGTCCCAGGGATCCCTGTTTCTGCCTCCCAGTACTGGGATGACAGTACTGGCACATGCCGTCGTTCCTGGATTTTTACATGGGTGCTGGGGATCCGAACTCAGGTCCTCATCAATTACAAGGAAAGCACTTTACCTACGGACCCCTCCCCAGCTCTACAGCTGCTTGCTTCCTATTTCCTCAACTAGAACATAGGCTCTAGCTCCCAGGACACAGGAACCTCTCAGACTGTCTGACTCACTGCCATGTTTGTAGAGCTCCATGAGTCCTCCATGCTGAGGGTGGCAGGAGGAGAGCACTGGCTAATCAGAGAAGCTCTAGAAAGCTCTTAGGAAGGGGCCCCTCTGAGGGCAGGTGTACAGAAGATCAGCACAGGAGTGAGCGTGGAGCCTTGGAAGAGACTAGTACATGCAACCTGAGGGGCCCGGGTGCAGCCTTACCCGATGATATCCACCAGGGCCGTGAGGAAAGGCTTCACCTCATAGTGGAGGCCATGCTTGGCACAGAATGCCTTGACCAGGGGGGCCACCCTCCGGTAGTTGTGCCTTGGCATCGTGGGAAAGAGGCTGGAAGGGCAGGCCAGGTCTGAGTAGGGAACTATCAGAGGGAGCCCACCCATGCCTCACCTCATCTTCCAGGGACCCCACATAGGGGAGTCCTGGGCCCTGGCTTTGGCCTCACCCCATACCCAGCAAACCCTCCAGGCCACACTCACTGGTGCTCAATCTGGAAGTTGAGGTGCCCACTGAACCAGTCAATGAAGAGCGAAGGTTCCACATTGCAGGTGGCTGCCAGCTGCCAGGATCAGGAGAGGTGCAAGTGAGAGAGAGGCTGGCTTAGAACCTTGACCCGACCACCTGGCAGCCTCAGCAGGGCCTGATCCCTCCCAGGCTATGACTCCCCAGCTGGCATATCCTCCCACCAGGCACTCCAGCACCTACCTGAGAGCTGGCCCAGTCCCGATGCTTTTCATGGCCAATCTCCTTGGGGATGTGGTTCATCTGTGTGATCCACACGAACCAGTGGCTCTCCAGCACCCTGTGAGGAAGGCTTTAGTACTGCTCCACATTGAGTTCAGAGTGGAAGCTGGCATGCAGCTGAATCCAAACCTGGGCCCATCTATACCATGGGAGTATCTAGTTGCTCCCACCTTGACATTTAAAGAAACTTCATAGAGCAATGTCCTTAATGAGGCTAAGCCCACGCCAACCTTTCTCAAGAGGGTCACCCACAGAGCCATGACCAAGCCAAGCTTCTTTCCTCAGATCTGCCAGCCCCACGGTCTGGCCATTCTGCTAGTGTTTGATTATGTACATCAGCCACCTGAAGAGGTGGCACTACCACCCATCCTGCAGAGGGACAACGGGCTAAGCAAGGAGAGCTATGGTCAAGGGTCCCCTGACACTTGTGTGATACCTCCCCACTCCCTGTCACTCTGAATCTGGCCATACCTGACAGCAACAAAGAGGAGCAGTGTCCCAGTGGCACCATAGAAGGGAGAGTAGGACAAGAAGAAGCGGTAGTAGAAACTGGCAGCCCACAGCAAGTCCTACGAGGAGGACAGAGGCAGTGTTGAGTGGCCTCCATGGGCTGGGGACCTGGGAGGCAGGAGAAGGGCTGGGCCCATTCAACTCTCATTTGCTTCAGTACTCTGCCCCTCGATGGGCTTCTGCTACTATGGCTGAGTAAAAGAACAGGGGTCCCCACCTTATCACCAGGTAGGGCTGTCCGTGGCAGTGACCTTGAAGGGTGCATTAGGGCAGCCTGTACCTGGGACACAGGTGCCTGGCAGTCAATCCAGTGATTCTACCCAGGAACGGGGCTTGGGGGAGCTCTTCCGCAGCACATACAAATCACATCAATGCACACACATACACTCATTCACATTCAGGGATGGAGAGTGATGTCCCCTGAAGCCCTCTCCCAGAAAGCTATATGCTTGGGGTCCTGAGCTGTGCCCACTCACCGTCCATTGCATGCACACCAGCATGTACGCCAGATTTTCAACTTCAAAGTTCACCAAGGTGAGCAGCGGTGGGCCAACTACAAGAAGGGAGCAAAAGGCCATGCAGGAACAGGGATGGGTTACCCAAGTAGTGTGGGTGGAGAAGAGTAGGAACACCCATAGGATATAAGTGCCCACGTCACAGCTCCCACAAGGTCCTATTCATATTCAGTCCCTTGCTAGCAGGCTCTTGGCCATCTCCCACCTCCCTTGTCCCTTGTATAGGTAAGGAGCCAGCCTTACACATTCCTGCCCCTTGAGCCTACCCTGTCCCTGTTTGCAGAGGCAATTACAAAATACTCTAGGACTCCGGACAACCCTGACTTGAGGGCAGAGGGACTCTAGGGAGGGTGGGAAAGAGGACGGGCAGAACAGAAGGTGGCTAGGAGCCTTCAGGTAGGTGGCACAGGCTGAGGCTTAAGCCCTGCCACGTTCCCACCCCAAAGGGCCAGTAGGTACTCACTCAGGAAGAAATATAGATGCTGGTGGTTGTAGGGCAGGTATCTGCGTTTCTTCTTGCCATACTGTGGAGACAGGCGTCGGCTGGGGAGAACAGCTTGCCAGGCCAAGGTCAGGGGGCTGGCTGAGGCCAAGGTCAAAGGCAACTCTAGATTCTAGCCCCTGAGCCACTCATCCCCAGGTGGCTAGAAGGTCGGGGAAGGACTGGAGCTAGCTAGAACGCAGGGTAAGCTGGGGAGCAAGCATGAGGTCATAGGCTCCTTAGCTGCAGGCCTCTCTCGACAGTATTCACATCCCACCCCACCTACCTCCACAGATGACTCCCCCAGGAGGAAGACGGGGGCTACAGTCACATCTGGGTCCTTGTGAAAGATATTGGGTTTGGCATGGTGCTGGAAGTGGCGGAAATTCCACCAGTGGGCAGAAAAGCCCTGTGGGGAGAAGGGATCTCAGGGACCCACACACTTGAACAAACCCAGCACAGATGCCCGCCCAGCTCCACACTCACTTTCAACTGCCCCATCACGAACTGCTGGGCCACATGGTTCCACCTGGACTTAGCGAAGATGGAAGCATGACCTAGATCATGTTGCAGACACCAGCACTGGGCCTGGGGAGAGGAGTAGGTCAAGAGTGGAGGCAGAAGATAGTCACTTCTGGCACCAGACGTCAACTCACTACCAGTGTTCCACCTACTACGGATGCTCTCCTGAAACCAGCTGCCTCTTTAACTGGACCGACGCAACTGAGTTTGGCGGTGTGCCTGCACACAAACGCCGGGGCTCAGAAACATCATACCTCTGAATAATGACTTCAGAAGCAAACTTTCTGTTCTTCTCATAGTGTCCTGTCTCCTGCTCCCCTGGATCCCCTGAGGCAAATAACAGAACCTAGAATTCTTTACCTACCTGAAGCAGGCCTTAGATGCAAGGGCTCTTCTTCCTGAAAGCCTAAAGATCACTGCTCTAATTTTCCCTTTTGCCCGAAGGGCTATCTCATCTGATAAGAGCTTATCAGACACATTTCAAAAATCGTTCCATCCCACACCAGGGAAGGAAGAAGGCCTCAGAAAGAAGTCAAGAAGATTCTGAGCAGACAGGCCTTGCCAGGATCTGAGCCAGTCTGTTTCTACTGGCTCAGACCCTTTCATTCTGTTTCCATCACATAGACCTTCCGTGTCTGTTCCTATTCCTACAGACTGTTCCTGCTTCATAGAGCATACATGCTAAAAATAATAATAATAGATGGCTCACTCTGATCTTTTGCTCTTTCATACGAAGTCTTCTGTGTCACACAAGACTATGATCAGATAAATTTTCTAAGTTTTTCTCTCGCTAATCTGTCTTTTTGTCACAGGAGTGTTCACCACGATCTTTGAGATAGGCAGCAAGGGGTCATCCTTCTCTTCACCTACACAAACCTTGTCACATATAGGGCTGGGCTGTGGTGTTCTGGATCTGGTGGATCTTAAGGGCCTCTGGCACTTGACTTTCTCATGCATCTATTTACCAATTCATTCTTTCATTCATAAGAAAACTGTCCTGCGTTTCCACATGTTCTGGACCCCGCATCTGCTGCGTAGTCTTAGAGTTACCTGAGAGATGGCCAGGATGAGGGCAGCAAGGATACTGGACACCCAGCCAGGGCCCAAGAGGTAGATGATAAGCCAAGCCAACAACTCCATAGCCAGGATGTGGCCCAGCAGGAGTGCAAAGAAAGTGGTATCCGCTTCAAACAGCCTCATGTCCTCCGCCGCCTGGCGCAAGGCTCGGAAGTCCTCGATCAGCTGGGCCTGTAGCAGGGAAGCAGTCCAGCAGATGAGGAAGCAGGGACTGCCATAGTCCCCAGAAACTTACCATTGCGTCCTTAAGCCATCCCACTTCCCATTGCTGGGTGATAGACGGAGGAACAATAACACCAGACAGGGTTTGCTTTGGCCTGGGGAACTAGCTTGTGGCTAAGTCTCTCCCTGGCCCCAAAGACGTGGGGTGGGTGATATGCAGAGAAAATCAGAGCCAATAGAGGAAACCTTTAGAACTCAAAAATATCCTCACTGTATAACTGGAGGCAAGAGGGAGTTTCCACTGCTTCTGGAGCAGAAAGAGAGCTCACTGGAGACCCACAGCAAGTTCCTAGCTAAGTCATATTTAGAATCCTTACTTCTACAGTACATTGCTATAAATTCACCTTTGACTGTGGCCCCAAAGGGATACAGACCCAGCCCCACCCTGCATCCCCCAACAGTAATATAGAACAAGCTGCTACTGGCAACAGGCAATGCCCCCAAGCTCTCCAGCTGTTCCCTCCCTTACATTCTGAGCTCCATCCTGGCTGGGTTCCTCTGGAGCTAGCTCTCCAATCAACAGGGGTTTCAGGAACTTGCGCACAAAATGGAGATCCTGATGGAAGGCGTGGAAGGCATCCTGAAGGAGAACAGACAGTCAGTGAACAGCTTATGTAGCACCCAGGAAGAACCAACAGAAACAGGGTGAAGAGGCCACTGAAAGGCCAAAGAGACGGCCCAGTAGATAAGAGAACATTTGTTGCTCTTGCAGAGGACCTAGGTTAGATTCTCAGCATCCATATGCTAGTTCCTAACCACGGCTAACTCCTGTTTCAGGGGATCCAATGCCCTCTTCTCACCTCTGTGGGCACTAAGCATGCATGTGTTACATGCAGGCAAAGCACTCACACACACACACACACACACACACACACACAAAATCTGAATAAATCTACATTTTAAAACTGAGAAAGAAAAAAAGCGGGGCTGTCAACAGACAGCCAGGAAGTCAACTAGATGTTGGACAGTCATAGACATTAAGACCAGGAGAGTGAGCCTTACCTATAAGCCCTCTGTAGTCCTCCCAGGCCTAGGTACCCTGTTTAACACCACTCACTTGCCACGCCCCATCTGTTTCATCAAGTCCTGGTTTCTCCTCTCAATATGCCTGAAAGAACCCCAGAAAGACTGAGTCCATCCATGAACAGGCTTAGCCCTTCTGAAAGTTTTCTGTGTGCCATAGCCTTTTTTTTTTTTACAGCATATAAAATAAGATTTGCTTCACAGATGCTAACGTTATTCAATTCTCATCAACACAACAGTGGGTAAAGTGTGTGTGTGTGTGTGTGTGTGTGTGTGTGTGTGTGTGTGTACTTGTCATTGAGCCACTTGGAGTGGGTCAATGGTGGGCTATACACATTGAGGTCTTGGGTTTATGCAAGGAAGGCATTTAAGCAGTCACATTTACTTGATTTGCCGTTTATCTTTGGAAACAGGGTCTCATAGAGGCCTGGATGGTCTCCCAGTCACTAAGTAACTCAAGAGAGAATGACTTTGAACTGCTCCTCCTGTCTCAATCTCCCTCGTGCTGGAACTACAGGCACGCACCACCACGCCCTCCCAGTTCACACGAGTACTCAATGGAACTCGGGACCTCCATGTGTGATAGCTAAGCTCTCTACTACCTGAGGTACATTCTTAGCAGATAGTGTAATTTCCTTTAAATATAGAAAAGCCTGACACTTTCTATATTAATTGGTCAGGGGTGAGGAGAAAGACAGGAAACAGGCAAAAGGGAGAGGAGACAGCCGATAAGGAGGTGGTGGCCAGGCTCCCTCCTCCTTCCTGTTTCAGGCTTGTTCTTGTACCTTACTTACACCACTCATTGTTTGCATATGATATCACACCTAGCCCATTTATTGGTCACAGCTGCTCTTCTGACTTTTACAGTTGCGGATTTCAAAAGCAGAGCGGGTGACTGGATGGCATTGTCCCCATGGCCCTGGGAAAGGAGTTTAAGGGCCCTTCCAAGATGCTAAAAGGAAATGCCTTTGCAAAAGTCTGACAAAGAACAGGAGCCTCCTGTTGTCTTGCACCAGCTTGTGTAGGTTGAAACAGAAATGACCCTGCTAACTACAGTCACCCCACTGTAGTCACTAAGCTAATCACCCTGATCATTGTACACTGGAGACAGGTGCTAAAATGCCCCACTAGCCCCAGGAACAGAGTTCTTATTAAGTGTCTATTAAAAATAAAAGGCTGAAAAGATGGCTCACTGGGAAGAATGCTTGCTGGGAAAGCATGTAACCTGAGTTCAAATCCCTATCACCCAGATAGAAACCGAGGATAACTATGTAAGTGTGTAACCCAGCCCTGGGGCAGAAACTGGGGGAAGGCAGAGACGGGAGGATGGCTCAATGAGACAGATAAACCATCCTCCTCTGGCCTCTACACACGTGGGTGCTCATATATCCACATGCATACAACACACAAACACACGAAGGGGGGGAGGGAGGGAGAGAGAGGGAGAGGGAGAGTTACTGCCGGGACATTTCTGAGGAGTCCTTGGAGGAAAGATACTCTTTAGAGGCTGTATCTAGTCTACTCTAGGGCCACTGACCCAAGGCAGGGCTGGGGTTCTAGGAGGGTGTGTCTTCCGAAATAAGTCAGGCTGCCTCGTTCCCTGGGGCTCATCAAGCAATGAGAGTTATACAAGCACAGCCCTCATTTCCCCTGGAGAGGAAGGAGGGGCAGGGACACAGGAAGAGGGCAGAGACATGGGAGAATGGGGTCCCACAGGAAGCTGCCTGGGCCCAGGCTCACTGGGGATTGGGCTTGGGGTTCTGCTGACCCCATTTCCATGTGACTTTGAGCCAGTCCATCCTCCTGCAGCGGCCTCTACTTCCTGACTTCAGGACCCTTCTGAAACTGGACTGCTCCGCACGAACTTTATTGCTGTCTTTGTTTTTAAGACAGGGTCACATATAGCCAGGGTGGCCTTGAAATCAATACATAGCAGAGGATGATGCTAAGTTTCTGAGTCACCCATCACTGAGTGCTGGGATTACAGGTGTGCAACACCACTACTGGTTTGTAGATTACTGGGGATTGAACCCAAGGAATCTGTGGGTGCTAGGCAGCATGCTACCAACTGAGCTACATCCTCAGCCTTCATTATATTATTATTATTATTATTATTATTATTATTAGCTGTAAAGCACACCTCAGTTTACCACTCTTACGTGAGAGGTCCTGGACATTACAGAACCTTCCTGCTGATGTGTGGCCATCTATCTCCAGAATTGTCTCCTCTTCCCCAGATGAAATGCTATACCCATTAAACTCTTCCTTCTCTTTCCACGTGTCTCTAGCCTTATTCCAGGAACCTCACTTAAATGGAGTCAAGACAGCATCTGTCCCTTAGTGATCAGCCTAGTTCACATAGCAGAATACTCTCAAGGTTCTCCCTCGCTGTATCAAGTGCCAGAATTCCCTAAAGCTGGTGGTGATTTGAAACTTCCCCATCTGGGCACAGAGCCTGGGGTATGGAAAGGCAGACAGACACAGACAGACAGACAGACAGACAGACAGACAGATTCTCTCCCTCCCTCCCTTCTTTCCATCCTCCCTTCCTGCCCAAACCTCTCACGCACAGAGAGCCACCTACTACGTCAACAAGAAAGATTCAGACTCTTAGAAATGTGCCTAGGGTCATGGCCCATATGAACACCATATGAAAGATACAGCCTTCTGTACAGGTGTGCACAGGTGTGCACAGTAGGGAGGTGAGCAGAACCAGGCTCTCCCAAGGGTGTTCCAGTCAGCTCAACCCACAAAAGTGATAGGGCAGGAATGAGTCTCTTGGGACCAGGTCTGAAATTTCCACAGTGGGTAGATCAGCCCTCCTGCTGGTGGGGAGGGGACAAGAAGGTGGCCCTAGGCCCTTGCACAGAAGGCTGGGGCCTTGAGACTGGGTAGGCATGGAGACGATGTTATCAGGAAGCACCCATGAGGTGGGTCCTTGAACTCAGAGTACCAGCAAGGGACTTCCTGGAATGTTAGCTTGAGTCATCTGGATTAGTCCCATGGTCCTCAACCTTCCTAATGCTGTGATCCTTTCATACAGTTCTTCATGTTGTGGTGAGCCCCAACCATAAGATTATTTTCATTGCTACTTTATAACTGTAATTTTGCTGCTGTTATTAATCATAATGTAAATATCTGTGTTTTCCTGGTGGCTTTATGCAACCCCTGTGAAAGGGTCATTTATCTCCCCCAAAGGGGTCATGACCCACAAGCTGAGAACCTCTGGATTCGTCCTTTCTAGGATCAAGGACCAAGGGTGAGGGAGAAGGGAAGACTCAGAAAGCTTAAAGGGTATGTGTGTCAAACTTTGTGATCTCACCCAACACACACATTTTAGAAGGGTCAAAATGAATGAAATTGAAAATCTTTCATTAAGTCTCCCTCCTGTGCACCCCAGGGCCTTGCTATGCACCTGCCGCTGGCAGCCACAGGCTGTAGGTATGAGTGGAGAAGTGAAACCTGATGTGTTTGGTCAAGACATAGCTGAATCTCAGGCTAAAGAACAGGAAGGGTGGAGGTTGGGGGAGTCAGCCTCCTTCTACCCCAAGCAGGAGAGGGGAGGAAGGAAACTCTGGTTTCTGGCCAAAGAATGGAGATTATTCCAGATCAGCCAGGAAGGTGGGAGAGCAGGGAGGGGTGTTGGAGCTCTGATGATCTAAGCCTGCACTTGTTGCCCACCTACACCTTTACTAGAGGTGGGCATAAGGATCTCCAAGGATATCTCTGCCTCTGTTGCTCTCCAGATCGAGGACAGACGGAAGAGCCAATCCTCAATTCCTCCTTGTCACCCTCTCCACAACACTGCCTTCAAGAGGCCCAGTGAGGAAACATTATCTGTAACCCTCCTTACAGATAGAAAAACTGAGGCAAAGACAAGGAAGCAGGGACACAGCTCTGTAACTAGGACCCATGGCTCTAGTCCGCGTAGCAACACACAACCCAAAGGAAGCTATCCCAGACCCCTTGGCATCCCTGCTGTCCTGGTGAAGGGTGGGAATATGTTTGATCTGCCAGCCAGAACCCTCAAAGGCCATGGCCTCAGAGATGTTGCTGGCTCAGCAAAGACCTGGAAATGACCCGGCCTTCTGGCACGTGGTCCTCTCTTTACCACTGAACCCTGGCTTTACCACTGGCTCTTTTATCAGAAACCCAAAGGCAGCCAGGGGAAGCCTTCCCTCTCAGGAAAGGAGGGGGTAGGCTGCCTGATACTCTGAGGTCACCCTCATCCCCACCTCTGCACACTACATTCCTGCCAGTCGCAGTCCTGATGCCTACGCACAGGGGAGTACTTCTACTTTGGTGTGTAGAAGACACCTTTATAAAAACAACGTGACCTGAGTCAGGTGTGGGGGCTTGCACCTGTAATCTCACTACTCAGGAGGGAGATGGCAGTTAAACTCTGTGAGTTTAGACCAGCCTGGTGTATATAATGAGTTCAAAGCCAGAGCAGTGTATATACTGAGTTCTAGGCCAGCCAGAGACACATAATGAGATTCTGTCTCAGAACAAAACAAAACAAAACAAAACAAATGCCCACTCAGGCTCCAGAAAATGACTACTCGCTGAAGTAGGACTTTCAAAGCAGCCAGTGTGGTTGGTAGGAACAGGGTGTGGGCATTGGTTCTGGGTGGTTGAGGCCATCCTGCCTCCCAAGGCTCAGAGCTTGGTCCATAATTCTGATCCCTCTCAGCTCCCATCTAGACACACACCCTCCCTCCTAAGCCCAGGGCTGAAGGCCTTGTTTTAGGGTGCCGAGACATTGCTTACCTTCTGCACCAAACTCTTTATCTACACAACAGACAGGACCTAACCTCAGAAGGTTCTTAGAGGAATTAAGTAAATTAGTACATCTAAAATTCTCAGAACGCAACCTAATCAAAAACGGTTGGCTGAAATTACTATGACATAGCTTCTGATGGTGGTGCTGGCCACCCCTACTTCTAGCTCAGGTCATTCCCAAGGGGCCACAGAAGATGGACGCCAGGGGGCTCAGATCTGCTGGGTTTTGGATTCTTTTAGGGTTGACAGGGCTTTAGCCTAATGGGCACCATGGACTGCTGAGAAATTTCTCACTTTCTCCATAACCACACCAGTTAAGAACAGGGTTTCATCACTCATGGTAACCAGTCACCCAGGTGCCCATCACCATCCCCACAGTGGCCCCAAAATGAAAGTACTCTTATCCCTGTCACACTGCAGGGGAAGGAGAGTTACAGTGTAAAGACAAGTTCGACTCCTTCTCTAACGGCAGCACGGAGATAACCTGAGCGTTTTGGGCTTTTGATAGAGGATTTCACGTAGTCCAGGATGGCTTCAAATCAATGTGCAACTGAGACTGATACGAAACTCCTCACAATCCTACTTCCACGTCCCACATACTGCACCATAATGCTGGGCTCAATGGGTTACTTTGCTCCCTTTTTAAAACTTTCACTCCTGGAGATTGAACGCAGGGCCTTGAGCATGCTCAGCCAGCACTCTACTACTCAGCCATATCCTCAGCTTACAGAGCTAATTCTAATGTCCCGTACTAGTGTCCCTACTAGTATTCACATATCTCAGACCTTCTGCCCTGGCTACATTCACATGTAACTGGTGCCAAGTTACATTGTTACTTATTCTGAACTTTCTCCCCGAGGAAAGGGCATGTCCCCATCTTGCTTACCTTAACCTGCTTACCTTACCTTAAAGCCTTTGCTCTTCTAAAGGGTGATTTTATTTGTATGTGTATGTTTGCGTGTGTGTGTGTGTGTGTGTGTGTGTGTGTGTGTGTGTGTGTGCGTGTGTTGGGGGAAATATATCTACATCAATGACAATGCACACAGAGACCAGAGCTGGTAGCTCTCCTGAAGCTTGTTACAAGGGGTTGTGTTTGTGATCCACCCAGTGTGGGTGCTGGGAATGGAACTCGGATCCTCCGTAGGAGCAGCATGAGCTCAACCTCGGAGCCACCTCTCTAGCCCCCAGGGTCCTTTTATTTGAAGACAAGGTCCTCTGTGTCCCAAACCTGCCTCATACTTAGGGTGACCTTGAACTCCACATCCTCTGTGTCTACCTCATAATTGCAGGGGCTACAAGTGAATGCCACCACAACCAGGTTTATGAACATTAGGGATGGAACCTGGGACATCATGAACACCAGGCAAGCAGTCTACCAACTAAGTTCTATCCTGCCCTTTTGAGATCCTTTTAAACATACATCAGACCCCTTTGGTTTCCCTGCTCCGCCCTCCCAGGATCTCTTCCTTCTTTAGAATAAACCAAAGTCCTTCTAAGAACAAAAATATCCAGTGAGCTTGGCATGTCTGCTTTCTGACCCCTGCCTCCCCGTGACTGCTCTGTAGCACAGCCATGCTCTATTCCTTAGGTCTGGGTGGTATGGTCCTACCTCTGAGCCTTTGCTCTAGCTGATCCATCTGTTGGACACTCCTTCCCTTAAAATGTTTTGTTCACAGCTGCATCTGCAGAGGCAGAGGGTGAGGAGCACACAGGAGATACTCGTGGGTGGATTCAGGGAATCCCATTACTGAGGAACCAATGTGGGACAGAGCCGTGGCTGTCCATTCAAATCCCACACCTGCCCCTGTTTCAAGTTACATTGTTTCTTTGAATCTCTTTTCTCATCCGTAAAGTGGGATAACAGTTCCAAACTGCCTTGCTGGTAAGTATCCTGAGGATTAAGAAGTAGTATCAATAACAAGCATTGAATTTAGAAACTAGCACATAGTAGGTGGTTGGTATGTGACTCTCCAGCAGGGACTGGACCTCTCTGGCTGCCTCTTCTCATCTCAGGGTTGCCTATGACTCTTAGACAAACCTGGCCCGGGGCCCAGAGTACTCTCCCTAGGGCACAGGCTCTGTATCCCAGGATGGCCACAAGCTGACTTCATGGCACAAGAACTCTGGGAATTTCCTGGCAGGAAAGCTTCTGTTGCCTGGACATGAGAACAGCTGATGGGCGGCTGGACTGATGCAAGTGGGCAGCCACATCCCACCCCCAACCTAAGCTCCAGGATCTGGGATGGGATACCTGGCATCTAGACTCAACCGCATTGGATCGGTTCAGCCTCTAGTATTCCTTGTGGGTCCATCACAAACAAAAGCTAGGGTCTTCTGAACCTAGACCCCTCCCAACTTAGACTTGAGTACACCAACTCTACCCCAATGTCTGGGGCTGATAGCAATCTTTTCCTATCCCAGGTAGGGTCAGAGATAGACAAGCTCACCCGGAACAGGCTTGGGAGTGCTGTGACTGCCCCACCGTACTCTCCAGTCTACTCTAAAGAGCAGTTACAGAGCAGACAACTATGACCCAGCAGCATGGTTGGGAAGGTGTGGTCTTGCCCTTGGCTGGCTTGCTTTATAGCCTAACTCTCCCCACCTGGCCAATGAGGAAGCTAAGGTTCAGAGGAATTACCTCCGAGTGTCTTCAATGGCAGAGCCAGAACCCTGCTACAAGATGCAGAGAGATGTTTGCCTAACAGACCTTACTGGCTGTGACTCAAAATGGTGGCTGTAGCAAAACCACTAGATGGAGGTCTCAGGGAACTGAGCTAAATATAAAGTTAGGAATCCCATGGAGGAAGGGCCCCGTGTGCAGGCCTGGCCCTGAGCAAGAAAAAGCAGTGCTTTCTGCTGTCCTCCTCCTCTCCTGCCCAGCATCCTGTCCTACACTACAACATGATCCTCACAGGGTTGCCAGGGCTCAGTGGGAGGGGCTGTGGTACCTCATGCCCATCATGCTCTGGTAGAAAGAAGGAAGGCGCACGCACATACTGCACCACACGCACGCGCACGCATACACGCGCGCACACACAATGGCCCACAGGTTGGTGATTTTCAGGAAGTGTCTCATTCTTATCCCTCTCCGTTGCCTGGAGTGAATCCAGGAGGAGAGGGACAATGACAGTCCTGGGACAGAGAGAATCCCCTCTGCTGCCACCAAGTTCTTCCACTAGAGAATCGTTCCCTCCAGTCTTAAATATCTTCCGGGTACCCAATGTGACTAACCTACAATTTTGGATAGTCGATGGCAGAGCATCCACGGCCTCAACCTTTGTCCATGGAATGGGACTGAGGGAGGAAGGGTCTGGGAAATTGCTTCACCACTGGGCTCCAGCCAGATAGTCCCTCAGGCCAGTCACATCCCTCCTTGTCTAGACACGGACTGAGAATGGGAAGCCAGAGTCCCAAGGGGCCTGTCAGTGCCTGGGGTGACTATGTTTCCCATGGAGGCCCACCCAGCCTGGCAAAGGCTGCCCACGTGTAGCTGCCAGCCCAGCAGAGGTGAGTCACTGACTCTCAGAACAGTCCACACAAGTGCTGGATAAGCCACAGACCTCCAGGCCCTGCCCAAGCTCTGCTGCCCAGCCCCCAGTCTCTGATAGCACATCCCTATTGCTAGGGACCCAGCCCTGCCCCAGGCTCTTGGAAGCACCAGATAATAGCCTGAGAGACTGAGAGCAGAGACGAGACCCTCAGTACAACAGTGACGGTACTTACCTAGGGCAGAGTCTGCCCCTCACGGCACACCCACCTCTGTGGGCCCATTCCTCTCTGAGATCTATTTATTGCACAGATTGACCCAACAGCCGGCCCTCCGCGCAAGAGACCTCCTTACCCCAGGCTCCATCTCAACTCTGGAGCCCGGGAGTAGGGGTCAAAGGTCAGAAAGAGCGAAAAGGATGCTAAGGTCCGCAGGTGGAATGAGACTCCAAGCCTAAGAACCACGTCTCCTTCGCCACCGCTAGCGCCAGGCTCCACCCCGCCGGCTGTGGGTTAGCTTACCGTGGCGTCCTCCGCGCTGTGGTGGCCGATGAGGCGGCTACCCCCTGGGTGCCGCTGTGCCCAGCGGCTGATGTCGTAGACACGGCGCTCGATGACCAGCCACTTGTCGCCTGGTAGGTCATGCTGGCGGATCTGCTCCCAGCGGAAGATGGGCAGGGGCGCCCCCAGCGGTGCGGGCCCCTCCCGCGGCCCGGGTCCCCCCCCGGGCTCCCCGACGCCACCCATGGCCGCTGTGCACAAGTCCTCCCGACCCCGGTATGTGGCTGAGGTCTAAGAGAGACACTGAGGGAGGCGAGGTCGCAATCAGGGGTCTTCCTCCGCCACCGCCCGCCCTGCCGGCCCCGCCCTGCCGCTGCGGCCGCCGTACGAGCGTGCGCCTGCCCGGCTCTCCGCGCAGGGAACTTTTCCCTCCCTTATAACCGCGCTGACAGCGCTCGCCTCGCCCGCCCCTCGTCCCGGCCTCCGCGCTGGCCAGTCCCGCTCCCGCTCCAATCCAGGCGCGGCGCCTCCACATCTATTGGCTGCCCGTGGAGGGCGGTGTCGCGAAGGGGCTCGCCCCACCCTCGAGGGCCTGGGGCCACCACGCCCGGCCCTGCCCCCGGGGCACTGTCCCGCGCCCCCCCCCCCCCAGTTTCTCCGACTCTCGGTCCAACCGAGAAGGCGGGGGATGGGGACCCAGCGCGCACAGGAGTCCTGCAGGCCGCTGCGCCCAGGCACACCCGCAGGGGCCCCGAGAGGAGCCCAAGTCTGAGCCCTGAAAGGCTGAGAAATGTAGTTAGGGACGTCATGGGTCTTTAGCCATGCATCCCAAGTGGCTAGAAATGAGGACACTACCTCGGGGTGACTGTCAACAGCTTCCAAACAATGGACCTCACCCCCCTACAATAAACCCTCAACATCCACACAAGGAAGCCATCTAAAGCAATCTGCTGGAGCAGATGGCCTCTTCTGGCTGCACACAGGATTGGGGATGCCCAGGTTGGCCACTGCAGGAGGAGGAGCAGACGACACGACACTGCTGCTTGGAGGTCTGAGGTTCAGGAGATGATAAGAATGGTCCAGTCTTCAATGGGAGGCTTGCCTGTTATCATCTCCCAGTTCTCCCCCTTCATGGTGTCGAATTTTTGACTTGTTAAATTCAGATCTTCTTGAGAGTGTAACTACGTTCCCAATTGTACGATGTTCCTTTGAGACAGACGTCAGTTCCTTAAAAGTTAAAGCTTTCACAACTGGCAGACTTGAGGGTCCGTCAGAACTTCCTGAGGGCTAGTTAAAACAGACTCCTACACACCACCCTAGTGTGACTCAGGGCAGAAAGATGAGGCAGACCTGCTGGTTGGGAGAAAATCTTTTCAGAAAGTCTATTTTTTCCAATATGCTAACATTTCCTCTTGGTCTACCTGAGGATTTGTGGGTGACCCAACCTCTGAGGCACCCCTGTGGGTACCAAGATCAACCTGTGCTTCTTGCCTACATAAAACAGTATATACATGTAACCTTCACACACACCCTCATACACTTCAAACCATCTCTTCATTCCTCGTGGCCAATGTGATGTAAATGCTCTATAAATAATTGCTCACTGCATTGTTTAGGGAACAATAAGACTGAAAAAGGCTGGAAGCCTTCTGTCCAGATGCAACTATTACAGGCCTAACTACCAGGGACAAGGAAGAAAAGCAGGGGCGAGCAACACTCTAAAGAATGTTGGCAAGATACCTGGGACCTGGGAAATGAGGAGAGGTGACATCAGGGCCAGCCTGCATACACACTGCTTCCTTCACATGGAGTGTGAGGAGTGTGTCATATTCCAGTCTTACATTATTATTTTCTGAACATGCCTAATCTACTGCTGTTGTGTCTTAGGCTGCAGAACTCAGAGAGAAGGGAAATCCATGATCTATGCGCCACAGGCAGGCCAGAGCTGGAAGAAAGGAGCCGCTCCATTCTCTCTAGTTTGAGGACCTCTTGCTTTGCTTAGCCAGGACCAACACGCCCAAGAGGTTGCCACAAACAGGAGCTGTTTAATCCCTTTCTATGAAGGC
>JADRCD010216508.1:0-15669 GCA_019843815.1 Montemys delectorum
AAAAAAAAAAGCCTTTGCTCAAGACCATGAATACTAAAATTTGCTGAAGGAAGTGGTGGGAGCTGCATTATTTAAACTCTTTCAAAATAGCCTGAAAGAAGTACTTCACCCAGCCCCACAGAGAATAGACTAGTTCTGACCCTCAGGGCATCCATACGATGACCTCAGAGCTTTTTTCCCTGTGTCTGTTTTCTATGAAGGAGAAAGGCTGGAGCCGAACCAATGAAACAAAGACACAAGTTCATCCCCTCTCCCGCCCCAAGCCCTTTAATCTTCAATGGAGTCCCGATTCCAGATCATTTCCACCAGAGAAGTTTTAAAAGCATCCACATGTAATGTCACCGTAAAATATGATAAGATCATCCCCTGCCTTTAAAGGCAGAACTCATTTCTTAGAGCTTTCCGAGTTTTCATCTCTTCTTCTGTAATTACTGCCTATGTCATCAGGAACGGACTCTGAATAATTCTCCCAGTTCTCTCTGGTGACTCAAAGTGCCCTCCACCTTCTAGCAGCCAAACAGAGCGCCGCAAGTTTCCTTGCAAAATACCAGCAGCCCCTGTGATCAAGCGAGGGTTGTTTGTTCTTTGGGATCCAAATAATTACCTGTCCGCTTTTCAGGCAATGGGCAGAATCCAGAAAGGTAACAGCACAAGGATATGGGCATCTTCGCAGGACCGGTGACTTTCCTTCCTTCCTTTTACCATTTATCCTTTCTTTAGACAGCAGATAAGACGGCATTATTGATTGAGGAGTGTGCGCATTAGCTGCCATGGCAACGCATGTTACTATTGGCACTGTCCAGGCCAATTAAGTTCGTTTCAGGTTGCTGGTGTTCTTTCTCTGGTCTGAAAAAGCCACTCAAGTCAGAGACAGATAAGCATCTTCTGAGCACTAAGCGTCAGGCTTGGAATGTCCCTCGGCTGACTTTCCGGAAAACCCTTACAGTGCTCGGTGCATCCGGGGCCTCAAACCGAGCCCTGCTCTGGGCAGGGATGTTCTGGCTGCTTTGTGCTTCAGCACCTACTCTGTGTACGCCACAGTTAGATTCTTGGCCTCCTTTGTTTGGTTCTTTGAACATCTCCTTTTCTAGGCTTTGTTTGTTTGTTTGCTTTTTTGCTTTTTAACCAGGTCTTCTGTCCCAGGTCTCCTATCCCTTTAGCTGCTTGTCCGTGTGATCTCTTCATTAATCATCCATTCCTGTTCTGTGCCACATGTTCTTTGGTTAGGGAATCTTGCCTTTAAGGAATTCATACTTCATATTAATTTATTTGGAAGGGGACATGCATGGAGGTAGGAGGTAGGAGATAGTTTGTGGGAGTTTGTGGGAGTTGGTCCTTTTTCCACCGTATGTCTCCTGGGAATCAAACCCCGGTTGTCAGGCTTGACAACCGAGTGTCTTTATGTCCTGAGCCATCTTGCCACCCCTGGAACTGATATTTTAATAGATAAGGTAGACAAATTTTAAAAGGCTTTATATATAAAGGTTTTATATATGATTTTATATATGGTTTATATATAAAAGTGTTTAAAGGTTTTATATATGGGGCTTATAAAATCATAAAATTGGCATATGAGACCTTCACATAAAACATTCCATCCTCATTCCTTGGGTGCAGATCTCTGCGTTTCCCCTGCTATGAAATAGTAAAATTCCCTCTAGGATGTGTTCATAGTCCCACCTGTGCTTCTTAGTTGGGGTGAGTGTATTGCAGACGGGATCCAGCATTGCGTGCCTCTTCTACCGTCTTCTCCTCATAGCATCTGCTCTTTTACGGTGGGTTCTGAGTAAGATTGTTTTTGAAGTGTTCTACAAATTAGAAAGATGGTTGAAAGCTTATCCAGGTTTTCTGAGGTAAACAGTAACTACTATGCTGTCATTTCTACGGGGCTGTAAGAGGTGCTAGGGGAGAGGGCACCTAATCCAGTCTTGCGGGTGTAGCACGGCTCTGGAAAAGCTTTCTATAAAAAGTGATTTCTGAGTAAGTACAAGGTGGCATGGGGGCAATTGTGTCTTCTAGGCAGAGGGCCAAGTGTGTGGAAAGCCCCTGAAAAGAGCAGAGAAAATCTAGTTCCTTCAGAGACAAGGCAAGGGTGCAACAATGGAACGCAAGTTGGTGGTAGATTGGCTCTGAGGATGGTCTCTCACTGTCACGTGGGTGTATGCCGAGGGAGGGTCATTTGTGCGAAGTTGCCTGTGGCTGGAGAGCTGAACAGAAGAACAGCCTGCAACCGTGAGCAGAGGTCACACTGGCCTTCCTGTCCCCCTCCCCTTTGTCAGTTTCTCATCCTCTGAGTACTGCTCTGGATTTGGATGGTGCCTCACAAACCCAGGCCACCACGAGGCACTGGTGAACTTTAACCCTCATCACTTTCTCAGGACATAGTTCCCACAAGACCCAGCCTGAAAGACTGGAAGTAGAGTCCGGCAGGCCGACATCTGCTTTATAGCGATCTGCTGGTTCCCATCAGCTTTCTGGACTCCCAAGCCCCGGTTTTCCTGTACTAAGGACTGAACTTGCACCCGCACTGGAAATAGTGAAGCTTTCCTTCCATTAAGTGCCTTTGGCACCATGATAGTCACAGCGAGGGAAACTTGGGCCCCTTTCAGGGCCAGTCCAGGATCTTTAAGGAATTACCCCTCTCCCAGGGGAGAACTCATCATGTCCTATACTGCTTATTATGGTCTTCAAATTGTGGAGTGTGACAAAGCAAGTTTGTGTACAGGAAACAACCACTTCCCTTTTGCTTCAGAGGGCCTAAAATTTTTTGATCTTAGATAAGCCATACATAATTACATAAACAATTACTCAGCCTTTGCCTGGTTTTTCTTTTACTCCTATAGTAATACTTTAGCAATAGCATCAACAACAACACCTCCTTTCGATATTCACAGTGAATAAATATAGAAAGAAAGCTTACATCCTCTAAGCTTTGCTTCTAAGAATCCCCTTCGCTGCGAGAAGACATTGATGAAGGTTAATGCTAGCTCCTAACTTGCTAACCGTGACCGAGCAGGCAGCTGAGGACTATTCTCTGACCATCCTCCAAGCCAAGCAACCACCGTCTTGGGGAGTTCCACCGAGCCCCCTTGTTGAAGACCATCCGGCTGTGCTGGTTGCTGGTTGCTGGTTTACACACTAGCCCATAGGCACCAAGTAGGGCATGAGCTTTTCTTCTGAGTATTCAGATAACTCCCTACTGCTATCAAGGCTTCACGAGTCTGGGCGACGCCAGGGAAGACACCACCTATGTGACCGCAAAGAAGCCCTCATCCCTACTAGATTCAACCTATTGGGGGAGGAATGCCCACACTCCTGGAAGTAACCCCTTATCTAAGAAAGCCCAGTACATTATTTGGTTCTCTAGAAGGACGTGTGGCAGAATTGTGCCTCAGTTTATCTTTGGAACTTTGAAAGAGGGATAGATGTTGCTCTATGTCTCTCCTGAGGAAGGAATTTTAGTAACAATGACAGAACACAGAGCTTTCCCAACTATGAGAAGTCTTTGGATTAAAACATGATATCTAACGTGAGCAGTGCCTCCAATGACTTCATCTTGAATATTTAAACTTCCACGTCTTCCCAGACATACAAATCTGCTCTTGTCTTTTCTTATTTTAAATTTTAGATGGGCACAGTGATCCGTGCCTTTGATCAGCACTCAGGAGGCAGTGGCAAACCTCTGTCAAGGTCTGCCTGGCCTATACAGTGAGTTTCAGGATAGCTAGGAGTATAAAGAGATATCTTGTCTCAAAAAAGCAAATTTCTTTTTTTTAAAGCATTTTAGGTTTACTTGTTCTTTTTATGTATATGAGTATTTTCCTTTGCATGGATATAGGAGCCTAATATCCCTGGAGGCCAGAAGAGGATGTTTATTGGATCCCTCGTGACTTGAGGTCTTACAGACTGTTGTGAGCTGCCATGCCAGTGTCTGGAACTGAATCCAGGTCTTCTGCAAGAGCAATAAGTGTTCTTATCCACTGAGCGATATCTCTCACCGCACATTCTGTACATCTTAAGCTGGCATATTCTATGTGGTTTTTCTGTGGGGAGTAAGGACCAAATTCATGACCTGTCATTGTGAGGGATAATTATTTGACATGTAAGTAGTGATAGATTTTGACAGTGTTGGGGAAAAGGGGGGGATTGAAGTGGAAACTTCTAGAAACTCCCGTTGTGTCATGTGATGTTTTTTAGGAAGCTGTCTTGTGAAGGAGCAGGTAATGTTTTGCTGGAGCAGATGCTTGAAAGGACACATGTCCCCACAAACAGTGAGAGATGTTCTTGCATTGGTTTACCTTCCAATGCTTTGCTAGTCTTTGCTGATCTTTGCTTGTTGTGACTTTATAGAGAGAAAGGCGCTGGACTTGTACCAATTTGGCAGAGCCTCACCGTTTCTTCTGGATCAAGCCACTGCAATTGATTTATGTTTGAAATTGCCCCAGAGAACTACTTCTAAACAGGTCCACATCCCCTGTTTCCTATTAACCTTTATTCTCCCCTACCTTTGGTGGGTGGGCTAGAAGGGAGATTGAAGCATTTAAGAACTCTTAGTTATAATAAACTCATAAAGCAGGTTTTGAAAAATATAAGCCTACAGGGAAGTCATTTTTTTCATGGAGAATATTAGAGATTACCATTAAAATAAAATAATTTTCTGGATTAGAATAACCCAGTATAGTTGCTTTAATATTTAGAATCATTATTATATACCTTTTATTTATAACCACAGAAATACTCATTTGTAATTTGAATGTTATAATACTTTCAAATGTGCTGTGGTATTAAAGCTTATTTTTACATGTGTATCAAGGTATAAGGCTCAATTCTGGAAAGCCCCCATGAGACTGTACCTTTTGTTCAGCTAGGCTTAGCTGCCTCATAATAGTAAAGTCTGCATGCAGTATATGCCCCATCTGTGGGATGCTTCTGTGTTCCTTCGTTAATTCCTTCATCCTACTTACATTATTGACCGCCTGCAAAGGGCTAAGCTATTGTATGAGGAATGAGAAATTCAGGATGAAAAAGGCAGGCCTTCACTCTCTGGGAGGAAGAAAAGCAGTAAAATGAAGTGTCTGGTCAGCTCCGACATAGGCGTGGCCAAGGTGCAGGGGAGTATCCACAGACAGAGGAGGTCCAGACAGACTGACAGAAGGCTTCTCTCCAGGGATCTAAATTATAAGAAGGATCATGAAAAAAAGCAGTATAGTGAGGGTCAGAAGACTTCCATTCCGCTCCTGTCCAGCCGCTAGGTTTCTAATTCTGGGAAATTCTTCAATTCTTCTCTCCTGTACAAAATAGAAATAATATAAGACCTGGTTATCCATCTAACAAGATGAGCTAATGAGCAAAAAAGCATGAGCATGCACACATGCAGTCACATGCATACACACACACACATACACACACACACACACACACACACACACACACACACACACAATGCAATGTTCCATTTGACTATCCCATTCCACGAATGGTGGCTACTCATCACTGCTCATTATGGCTTCATAATAGAAAAAAAAAAGGTCTAGAGAATTGATACAGGACTCGGGTAGATAAGAAGGTAAACAAAATATAAAACAGGACACCTTTGAGCAGTTGGAACTAGATGTAGGTGGATCTCTGAGTTCAAGGACAGCCTGAAAAACAAGGAGTTCCAGGACAACCAGGGCTACATGGAGAAACTCTGGTGGGGGTAGGGGTTGGGGTGGGGTGAGTTGGGGAGCACCACATGACACCCTGGTCAACACTTGGAATCAGATTTAAATCCAAGAATGTGGTATTTGGGTTAGGAGTATAGTTTGTTTTTTAAAAAGTTGGTGCTAGCAGCCTGGCTCAGCAGGTAAGAGTGTTTGCAGGCCCAAGGCCCAGCTTCAGTCCCTAGCACTCACATGGTAGAAGGAGAGAACCACTCCAGAAATTGTCCTCTGATTTCCATGGAAGTGCTGTGTCCCCTCCCCACATAAATAAATATAAACAGAATTGCTAATTGCTATAATGACCAATAAAGGAAGTTCTGGCTCTCCCTGGGAGTCTTAAAAACAAGAGCAGTGCTACCTTACAAGTCTCAGCGCAGCATATACAAAACAGAGCCTAAGTATAAAAAATACATGGAACAGAGTTTGATGGTGCATGCCTTTAATCCCAGTACTGGGAGGCAGAGGCAAGTGGACCTCTGTAAGTTCGAAGCCAGCCTGGTCTACATAGTGAGTTCTGGGACAACAAAGGTCTACACAGAGAAACCCTGTCTCAAAAAAAAAAAATATAAACAGACCAAAAAAAAACAAAAAACAACAACAACAACAACAAAACTAAAACTAAAACCAAAAAAGAAAAAAAGGAAGGAAGGAAGGAAGCCAGAGAAAGATAGATGATGTTTGGCACAGCTTGAAAACATTTCTTCAGGGGAAAACAGAATTCCACTCACCCTCTGGATACAATAGATGGAAAAGATATCTATTGGCTTCCTAAGGCCTTCATAGTTTCTTGATACTTGGTAACTTCGGGTGTTTCACTGGCATATCTTCATGAACGCCATTTGCTTCAGGGCTAACAACTATGTTCTCATAAACACTTTGGTTCTCCATTCTTGCTTTGGGCAATGATTCCATCCTAGTGCTATAAAGGCTTAGTAGACACCCAAGTGACCTACATCTAGAAGTTAAAGTCTAGATCACATTAGTGATCTAGTCACATCAGTGGCATGTGATTTAGGGATTCTTGGTTCATGCTTGGCAGGAAACCTGGAACATTGAAACATGAGAATAGCACTTAACTTGGTTATTTTCCAGATCTATAAAGTGAACAGACCCTTCAAAACGGTCAGGTACAGACCTTGGACAAGAAGACAAGGAGTGGTCTCCCCAACTGGACTGACCTGCTGCAGCTTGTTCTGGAATGATCCTGAGCAGACACTATGCATTAAACCTAATTTCCATTCCCCAAAGAGATGAGTGTCTGCAATCGAGCAAAGAGCTGTGTTGGGCTTGTCAATCTGGCTATCAGTCCTGGCAGTACTGTTGCTTTGGTCCTTTGGATGTGGGACGTAGAATCTAGGCCTAGAAAATGCACCAATGGGCGTTGTAGTTCCCAGTGGTGATACTTGGGTCAGATCCATTCCTGAAATGGCATTGTAGTTTCTTAGATTGATTTCCCATCTGGTGATACCATAACTTGGAGCATGTATTCCTTTTTCCAACCTTCTTCATTGGAGAGTGTGTGTCTTTGTGTGTAGCCAGTGCGGAACATGGCAGGCGTAGGAGGGAGTTTCTGTTGTAACTGTCTATTTTTAGTGGCTCATAAACTTAGTATTCCTTGGCCTGAAGCTGCACACACTTGGTATCAGCCAAAGGGGAAGTTACTTAGGAAAGTTTGAGCAAAATCCTCCTCATGATTGCTTGAGCTGGTGAAGGGAGACAGAAAGAGTGGACTTTGGGAAAAACAGCTCTGTAACCTTGGGTCAGTGTTCAACTGACTTCTGGAATCACACCAAAGATCTTTTACCAGAACCATTAGAGGAGAAGCCATGAAACCAAGCATGTAGGATACCTTTAGTAGGTTCCCGTTTAGTCCCAGGAAAGTGACAGCACCGAGACCCTACGTGATGGTTGATAACTGAGCTTTCAACCCCTACCTTGTGATCACAAAGAACTAGTTCAAACTTAAGCAGCTTAGGGTCTAGGCAGATGACTGCCTCTTACTAATTGTGTGGCCTCAGGCAGAGCTATCCCTTTCCCAGGGATTCTGTTGGCTTTTCTATCAAATGAAGCAGTGCTTTTTTTTTTTTTTCCTCACATTCAGACAATAGAAATGCATTTCTTCTTAAGATGAAAGTACTTGAATAATTAGGAGAAATCATGTTCCTGTTTTATAGACACTGCTGGCAAGCAATCCTGCAGACCAAAGCACAGGCCCCTCCTGAAGACTGTATGTGGGAGAATTAGAAAGAGGAATTTGAGAGTGCAGATATATGAAGGAGCTCTTGTTTATGAGGGATGGTGGAGCAGGAACCATCTAAACCAAAAATGATGAGTGTGGCTGAAAGTCCATGTCATTTCCCAGACGTAAAGCTATGCATCTACCAATGCAAAGGAAAAGCTAATTTGAGCCCTTTCTTCTGTACATGAACTAAACGCCATTTGTTTTACTTATTCATCGATTTATTTCTTCAACTGATACTTATTGAATACCCACAAATTGACATATTTTCTCCTTGGACTGTAAAAGGAAACAGCTGGCGAAAGGCAAAGGTGAGAACAGAACTCAGTGGGCTGGCTTTTCACAGGAGGACCTAGGGCATAGATGAGCAGAGTGTCCCAATCGGATGCCAGGTCTGCACTAGGACAGCTGGCAGCGTGCCATCCCTCCTACACCAACTTACTTCCCCACACTGCCCTCCATTCCCATGGGAAGCTCAGAGTTCCCACACACCCTCGGCCAGGAAGGTCAGGGTGCACACATCTGTGTGTGGCAGGGTGTGGCTGATAAGCACCAGCTGCAGGACCCTACTTGGCCCAAAGCAAAACCTCTTGCGAGTCAGCTACGGCAGCAAAACCACAGACTGTCCTTGAACCTGACTGGAGCCAGCTCTTGAGGAGGAGGAAAGAGTGCCCAGGTTTCTTGACAACCAGGCTCCGCAGACCTAATGTCAGTAGCAGTGCTTCCAGAAGCTATGGAGGAGAGAGAGCTTGACCCAAGAGGGAGGGATAGCTATACTTTCTTCTTTTGAAAATTACAATTATTAACACATATTAGTTATGTACATGAGTGGGACTTGCTCACCCACACACACACACACACACACACACACATGCTGCACATCACTCACTGTTATTCCATACATACACACGTGTCACACGTGAATCATGTCCTTCCTCCTCCCAACCTTCTTCCTTCCCATCCCTCTCCAGCCTCCCTTTCCTATTTCCTGGTAATCTCTCTTCTACTTTCAGGTCATTCTTTTTGAGGGTAGAAGAAATACCCATACTTTCACTAAACAGAAGAAACAATAACAATATATATATATATATATATATATATATATATATATATATATATATATGTGTGTGTGTGTGTGTGTGTGTATGTGTATATATATATATATATGTTTTTATATATGAATATAATTTGTACATATTAGAATTCCCATCTTTAAGAAGCTCAGAGGTAGTGCCCAAGCTGCTGGTCTATGAACAATACTTTGAATAACTAGGTTTTATTGTCATCTCCCCCAGGGAAAGAAAGTTATCATGAAACAAGCTGGACCAAAGATAACATCTGAGTGTAGAGTAAGGACATGCCCCTAGGGAACTACCAGATCCCTTTTCTGTCTACCTCCATCCCAAAGGAGGATGCAGAGTTTTAAACAAGAATCCAGACAGAATAGGTCTATCCTCTCTATTCAGTAGGTGAGAGCCACCATAATGGTTCTGCTCATGGGGGGCTGGTCTAAAATGCAACAGACCATGGGAGAAGTGGAACAGAAGGCGTTGACTGTGGTTAGGGTTCTGCTGCTCCTGGTGTCTAAGGGCAGCTCTACCTGGCCTGTTTGGTGCTTTTTCTTTTGAGAAAGCAAATGACCCTTCATTGCTTACACCAGTGGTTCTCAACCCAGTAGCCCATTAGAGTCTGATACTGGTGGGTCGGTCTAAGGTCAGGCTTACCCTTGGGTCACTTTGAGAGGTCCTCAGGTGAGCCTAATGTGCCACGGAGATGGACGCCTTCTCACTTAAGCTCATTCAAGCTATCAGTCCATCACAGGCACTTAGGAGGCCACAGTGCGTTCTCAGGAACAATTCACATAGGAAAGAGGCAGCCTGAATGGGAAGGCCGGGGTGGAGAAGAGTCAAGAGACAATGCTCCAGTTTCAGTGACCTCTTTGCTCCCAACACTCTGCCATCTCTGAATGGTGGGCAGGGCGCTGTCTTGTTTCGGTTTTTAATTGTTGCCAAGGGGTTAGTTCTTATTCCAGATTATATGTTGTTCTTATTTTGAGGCAGGGTTTCTCTGTATAGCCCTGGCTGTCCTGGAACTCACTCTGTAGACCAGGCTGGCCTCGAACTCAGAAATCTGCCTGCCTCTGCCTCCCAAGTGCTGGGATTAAAGGCTTGCGCCACCACCGCCTGGCTTATATGTTCTTTATATGCAGGGCTTATTCAGATACCTCTTCCATCCCGATCAAAATACCAGCCACTGCACATGCGTCTGCTAGCATCGCCTGACACAAGTGATGGACGGGCATCAGAGCACGTGCCACAGTGGCTTGGTCTCATCCTTCAGATCTGTCTTCGCTCCTTCCTCCCTGAGAAAGAGGAATCTTCAAGGCAACTCACTAGGTTCTCAGTGTGTGTTTTGGGGGAGGGGAGGTAGAGGAAGCTCTACCAACTGTTTATTTTATAGTGCAGACCTACTTCATAGTCAAGGGTGGGTGGAATGTACCAAGAGTGGAGGATCAAGGGGTTTATGAACTCTCTTGCCACTTCAGGTTTAACAGCTTGTTCTCATGAAAGAGAAATAAGTGCTAGGTTTTTTTTTTTTTTTTTTTTCCCTTCCTTCATGTTCAGGCCCTTTTCTCAGAAATGCAGTTGCCTGTGGAAAACTGACACTCCCTCACACGTTCTTAACAGCTGTCAGCCCCAGAGCAAGTCATTATCCTCAGCCTTCTTGCCGAATTCCAGTGATAGTCCCTGCCAGGGGCAGGGAACAGATGCGAAGAACCGGGACTTGACTGCGCCTCCAATGAGCTCTTTGGGTGGTATCCTTCCCCTGTCCCTCAGGAGGACAGGCTCTGGGCCGATTCCAGGCAGACCTTCTGCAGTGTGTGAGGCATCCTGCGGGGTAGGTGGGTGTAGATCAATAGAGCCCAGCAGAGAAACTTAAGCACAATAAGGGGATGAGCTGATGGCCACTTGCTTTGTCAAGAGAAATATGTACCTGGAAGTTCACTAACATATAGAAAATCTGCACGCACATAAGCTGCTTTCATTCTTTGTATGAGTGACTGGGGTGAGAGCTATGGCATATGTAAGAGGCTATCTGTGACAAGCAAGGAATCCAGACACTGACTATGGTCAAGATCTTATGTCGCCACTTCAGGTAACCTGGGATAAGTCAGGCAACTTGTCTGGGCCCTTAGATTTCCATCACTGGATATTACCTTCCTCTAACAACAGTTTTACAGTCCATCAAATTATTCATTAGAGAAGGTCAGTAACCCTCAAATAACGTTATGTAGGGAACTAATTACAGTGACTGGAAAGAATGGAAGGGGGCAATTTCCAAGGGACTTGAACCTACACTGATGCCGATTCTTTTATTTCATGGAGATTTGGCAGGAAGAAAGGGCTAATTGTGAAGAATTATCACTGCCTCCTAAGAGTAAGCTTGGTATCTGAAAAGACTTTCCCTTTGGCTTAGTGAGATGAAGAATCCAGGCCCTAACTCACTGGGGATTTTCAGGTATCCTCTGTTCCCACCCTATCCCCTGTGCACAGTATAATCCAAGGTCATTTCTCTCTGCAGACACGGAAAGGACACAGGTGTAGGGACAGGGATAGGCCAGTCAAGCCCAGAAGGTGTTTACTGTACCAGCTGAGAGGGCAGGAGGTAAGTAGAGGGCATGCCTGCTAGGGTGCCCCTCCCGGGCCATTCCAGAGAGAAGGAATCCAGTCACTCTTCCAGCTGGTCTGAATCTGTTTCCTCAGTGACTGATTTTGCCATCTGACTCCAGTGGCCTTGCATGCCAGGAGTAATAGAGACATCTTTCAAGAGTGTGCTAATCCTACTTCCTGGAAGGGTTTCCAAATACCCCTCTTCACATTTGTACACTTGGCTCTAGATCTCTGTGTTGATAGTCTGAAAACACCCTTCAGTGTTATAATGACACGGGCTTCTACATTTTTCTAGAATGTGAAGAGTCTAGAAACCATGGTTTTTATACATAGTTTTCTTTCCATGGTATTAGTATTGGTGCTTGTCTCTCTGTTGCCATGGACCATAATATAGACATTAATGATTTCTTTTAATTTTAAGATTATAATTACATCTTTTTGCCCTTCTCTTTCCTCCCTACAAATCCTCCCATATTCCTTCCTTACTTTCTTTTCAATTCATGACCGCTTTTTCATCAATTGTTTTACACACACACATACAAACATACACACAGACACACAAATAAACAAACAAATACTACCAAATGGTCAGCCCTAAAAAAGAATGTAATAATATATAAACAGTACAGGTTTTAATTATGTAAATAGTATATATTTTTAAAAGTATTCTATTTTTAGTTCTGTATGTGGGTATGGGCAGGTGTGTGCATGGAAGCAGAAGATGGTGTTGGATTCCTTGAACTAGAGTTACAGGTGGCTGTAACATCTGACATAGGTGATAGGAACCAGTTTAGGTTCCCTGAAAACAGCAATATTCACTCTTTACGGCTGAGCCATCTGTCTAGCCGCCACAATATAGTTTAATGGCAGGTATTCCCTACTTTCCAATGGGTCAAGATCAGTGGTTCTGATCTTGAATTCCAAGACAGTATGAAAGCATACTCATATCATTCTATTTTTCTTTTAATTCAGAATTTAACAAATTACATTAAATATTCAAAACCTTATCATTAAATGGACTTTCTGTGGTGTCTTAGGGTTTCCATTGTTGTGAACAGACGCCATGATGGAGGAACTCATAAAGGAGAACATTTAATTGGGGCTGGCTTACAGGTTCAGAGGTTCAGTCCATTATCATCAAGTGGGAGGATAGCAGCATCCAGGCAGGCTTGGAGCTGAGAGTTCTCCCTCTTCAATCTGAAGGCCACTAGGAGAAGACTGGCTTCCAGGTATCTAGGAGGAAGGTCTAAAAGCCCATGCTCAGGGTGTATGTTTTCTACTACTCTGTTTTAAGCTCTGAGTTGACTGTGCTACCAGCCTTGCCAAGGTTCCCTTCGATTCTCAGATGAAATACACACACACACACACACTAGCTTATCTTTGGTGCTTTAGCTCAATGGCAGAGCTCTTCTAAGCCTCTCTTGACTAGCCTGCCCTTCTATTCACTCCCAGCTCAACACCTTGAACTCTGCCCTCAGCTCAGTTGCTCAGTTACCTTTAGTCCTAGCTCAGCCCTCTAAATCTGCCCTCAGCTTACTTGTGTTTCTAATTTCCCGCCTGCTACCCCAGGCTCAGTCAGGGAAGTGGCCAATGGCCATTCTGCCCTAGATCTCACATGGCCGGTGGCTCTTTCTCTTTCTGAAACATGGTGAGTCCTCTTCTCCCTTGCATCTGCTAGCCTGCCTGAGGGAAAACTAAAGTCCCACCTATTCTGCCCAGCTTATTGGCTGCTAGCATCTTTATTGATAGATCAAAAACCAATTGGGGAACAGGATCTTCAGTGTTCACAAGCAGATTCCTGATTAAAGCATCAGAATCACTCCCAACAGCCCACAATGACACACTTCCTCCACCAAGGCCAAACACACCTCCTAATAGTGTCACTCTCTGGGCCAAGCATATTCAAACCACCACATGTGGTATAATTTTGTCCAATGATAGACTAAGTGTTCTAGGGACACTAAGCTAGGCAAGGCTAAAATATGCTTCTAATAGGTTAAGAGTATTGGATGCATTTTGACTCAATGATGATTCTACTGGCACACAGCCCCCTCATAAGTGGAGGATCATCTGTTTGTGTTTGTGTACTTCTCACTTAGTAACTATCAGTAGGGCCAGAACAGAGCCGTGCTTACCCTCATGCACTTGGCAATTAATCGTGTGGAGTTCTGAGCATGCTGCAGGTGTTTCTGAATGGCTGCTTGCACGAACTACATCACAGACTTTTGGTCATTTCTAGGAAAAGTGAGACCTGAAGGTAAAAATATAAAGAGCCAATAGGTATTAAAAGAGCAGTAAGGGGAAAAACACTATCTTTTATCTTTTACTGACTCTCTTTAAAGCCAGAGCTAACTTTCGTTGCTGAATAACAATTTTGATTAAATTAGTTTTGTGTCTTACAAATAAGATTTCAAAGTCTTCTGTATTGAAGTGGTCCTATGATGCTTAAACTGCTTAAACCACATTCACTATCTACCTATAAATATATAATAAAAAATAAGTTTCATGATAAACAGAGTATACATAAATACCCTTTAACTTTTTGAAGTCTATTATTTAAAACAGAGCTACGGGTTTTTTGTTTTTTGTTTTTGTTTTTTTTTGATGAGTTAGCACACATACGTGTTATATGAGGTAGTACATGAAGGATGGAATTTTTATTTTTCCTCAAAGATTACCAGGTGGCATTCACCATATATCACAGAAAATGCCAAGATGCTCTCTACTTTCTAAATTAAATGCAAATAAAAACCAACTTAAGAAAACTTACCTGGTTAAATATACAGAAATTTTTCTTGGACCTAAAAAAACCTTTTTTATTTGTAGTCTTTTCTTTTAAAGTGCTAATGATATTTTATTTAGCTGTTTCTGTTTACAACTGGAACCCTGGGAATTCAAAATTAATGTCCTTGCTTGCTGAATTCTTATACACACAAGAAATAGTGTCAAGCATCTGTGCAATATTGTTCCATGGCAGTCTGTCTAAACCAACCTTTATGGGCTGGCTGACATCCTCTTACCCACAATTTCACTTGGGAAGATCACATTCTCAAGGATGGGGTCATGTACTGCAGTCAGGGTGTGCGTTCTGGGGGCATGTTTGCCTATCTTTCATATGGCTTTTTCAAGCTAGCATAGGTAGAAATCTCCTCAGAGCAGTCAAGACTCCATGCTTCTCAATGAACTTTTTCTCCAGTTCCCATACTAACTGGACATAGATTTTTCTGGAAAGATTCCAGTTGGTGCAAAAACTGTGATAGCTTTCAGACCACCACCAGCTTCAGCTTCCTTGGCTGCAATGATGCTGAGTTCCCGCCAGCTTTGTTTTGTAATGTTTAATTCCTTGATGCAGCAAGACAAGAACTGGAGAGATGACTCAGTGAATAAAGATGCCTCCCACCAGCCCTCATGACCTTAGTTCCATCCTCAGAACTTTCTAACAAAGAGCATGTTACAATGCCTAGCGTAGGACCAGCGTAGGATTCCTGTCTGTTGCCCTGAAGTGGGCAAATGCCTTGAAGCTCCGGGAATCCTCCTCACCTTCATTCATCCTTGTAATAGATTGTGGACCTACATGTCTGGAGATGTGTTCATCCCTGACTTGGAAGGGTTGCTTCTGCTTCTTCTTGCTGTGTGCCTGCCTAGGGACTACCTGGGCACTCACTCCTCCAGCCTCACAGTTCTCTGCAAGTGGATCTATTTGTGTCTGTCTCCCTCAGGACCATGAGTTTCTTCACGCAGGGGTGTTGCTTTGCTGTTTCTCCCTAGCACTAAGCAGGTGCCTGGCCTGGGCTTGTTCAATAAATGTTTCTGGAATAAAAGACGAAATTGGGCAATGTTTTTGGCTCAGGTAAGAATATTTCTGGAAGACACTTTTTTTTTTTTTTTTTTTTTTTTTTAACAGTGTTTTTGTTAGCATGAACTTTGTGCCAGAAATTCCTTAATAGGTCACAACTGAGTGCTTTCTGTGAAAGCTAACTCACCCCCACCTTACAATATTTCTGTTTGTGAGAGTTCAGCATATATATATATATATATATATATATATATATATATA